>UESW01004061.1:903699-1188303 GCA_900491605.1 Calamus simplicifolius | reverse complement strand
ACATCCTCTAGATGTGTGATGCCATCTCGAACCCAAGCAGAACATATCCTCTAGATGTGTGATGGCATAAACAAGCAGAACACGTCCTCTAGACGTGTAGGTGGCATAAACAAGCAGAACACATCCTCTAGACGTGTAGGTGGCATAAACAAGCAGAACACGTCCTCTAGACGTGTAGGTGGCATAAACAAGCAGAACACGTCTCTAGACGTGTGTATGGTATGACATGATAAAGGAGAACCGCGGCGACACATAACAGTACCTCACATCACATGCACTCATCATATCAATAACAACTATATATTGCATAAACAGTGGATTATACTTACTGAACAATTGCATGTAATATATCACATCAATGTCATAATAACTGCATCTCTCATGCATAGCATCCACACATGAAATCATAGCACATAAACAGCCATGTATTCATAATATTCATCTACTTACAATTTAGCCAATAACAATTCTTCATGTCACAATTCACAATTTAAACATTCATATAATGAATAATTTATTAAATACTGATAACTGGCTTACTTACCTCAGTACGCAATCCAACAGGTATATATAAGCTAGTCAGATGTCTGAGCACCTACAGGATCATTTACACAATTAATTTATTAGAAACGAATATTAAAATGACCTTAGAATTTCTACCCAGACTAGTTCACGGGCCCTACTTTGGGCTCGAATATCTCCCACTATACATACCCAATTGGGGAAGTAAAAATACCCCAGAAACTAGAATTCACCAAGATTCTAGCCATATAATTATTTTGCTAATCCCGGCCCGTTATGGGGCCCAAAAATCAGCCCAAAACTCACTCCTGCACGGCCCAAAAGGCCCTGAACCGGCCGGCCCAGCCGGCCCGGTTCAACCCATTCCACCCGATCCCCTGTTTCACCGAACAGGGGACGGGAACTTAGCCGGCGGCCGGGGCCGCCGCCGGCCAAATTGAGGGCGGCCCGGCCGCCGTGGCCGGGCCAGAGCCGGCCGCCAAACCTCCTCTCTCTCCCTCAATTTGTCACTTTTTCTCATTCTCCTCCGCGCGGCACATCACTGTGCCGGCGGCACGGCCTGCCACCTTGGCGGCCGGACCTCCACCGGACGCACGCCCGGCGCCGGTGGAGGCGACAGGCCGAAGCTCGGGCCCGGCGAGGCGGCGAGCACGCCGCCGGGCCCGAACCAACCGACGGAAGCCGAACCTTCAGCTTCCGCCACCGCGCGAGAGAAGGGCCGATTGGCCCTCTCTCTTCTCTCTCTCCACCACCCCGCCGGACGCCTCCCCCTGCGCCGGCGGGGTCGCCGCCCAAGGCTCAGGCCCGGCGCGGCGGCGAGCACGCCACCGGGCCTGAACCAAGGTTCGTCCGACCGGTTTCCATCTCTCTGCCTCCCATGCTCTCTGTCTCCCAGTCTCTGTCTCTCTCTCTCCCGCTCTCTCTCTCTCTCTAGAAGCCAGGGAATTACCTGATGGATGAAGCGCCAGCGTGAAGGAAGAAGTCCTTCTCTCCTTATTTATTTAACTATGCAGCGCTTCGGATCGGGGGTTTTCGGAAGGCTAAACGCTTCGCCTGGAGCGAAGCGTCAGTCCGGAAACCCAACAGACTGGAGCTTGGTTCATCTGAACCAAGTCTGGTTCATCTGAACCGAGTACTACAGGTGTCGACGGAATTCTTCAAGCTGCCTGCTGAGGAGAAGCGGAAGGTGAGGAGGGACGAGGTGAACCCGCTCGGGTACTACGAGTCAGAGCACACCAATAACGTCAGGGACTGGAAGGAAGTGTTCGACTTGTTCCTGGAGGAGCCCCGCGGCGATGAGCGATTGAGGAACCAGTGGCCGCGCCACCCTCCAGGGTTTAGGTAACGGTTTTATTTTAATTTTTAATTTTTATTAACGGGGGGATAATATTAACTTTGAAAATAATATTGACATGTTGAACGTAATTAATTATCTGTGCTTTTGAAACCTGCACAACTCTCTGAATCGAAAATTATCATTTTCTATCAAATCAGATTTAGAATGTTTTTTTCATTTTTTTTTTTAAATCGTGCTTGAGATTTTTTTCTGGTAACTACTGTGAGATGCTTCCACGTACGGATTTGGAGGCCGGACCATGATGATGATTTTGTTCTTCCCCTAGAGATTAGAAGGTTTCAAAACTAAGGTCTCTCATTTTGTACAGGGATGCCTGTGAGAAATACGGCAAAGCTATGAAAGAGCTTGCTTGCTTGCTGATTGCACTATATATCTTTGGGCTTGCCGTCCAAGCAATTGAACGGCTTCTTTGAAGATGAATCCGGCATCATCCGCCTCAACCGCTACCATGCCCCGAGCCACATTTGACCCTAGGTGTCGGTCGGCACAAAGACAACGGAGCCCTCACCATGCTAGCTCAAGATGACGTTGGTGGGCTTGATGTAAAGAGACGGTCCGACGGCGAGTGGATCCGAGTCAAGCCAATTCCCATCTCTTATATCATCAACATTGGCGACATTATTCAGGTGAGCAGGCATCGATCAGCAATATTTCAACTTTCATCATTGATCGATAATATATATGTTGCTACCAAATCATGAGCGATGAACGTCGGATAGGCTAGGATTGTTGCATGCGCAGAGAGGCCGCCGTCTTCCTTCTAGAGCCTGCAAAAAGTTCCAGACCAGTGGTTCCGGTGGGGACCCTCCGACGCCCAAGTCAGTGAGTCGTAGAACAGGGATATAATTTGTGTGGAATTCTTAGAGAGGAAACCAGAGAGAGAGAGTCCCCTCGCATGGAGTTCGGGTCCTCTTTTTATACCTGTTGGGGTCCCGTTTACCTCGTTCTGTTGAACCGTCGGATCTTTCCCGTTGTGATGTTTCATCGAACGGCAAGTTGTTGGGCTGTTGCTGGATAGGGGCCGCTTATAGCGGTAACCGCCGATCAAGCTAACACTTGCCCGTGATTTTGATGAGCGAGGTGCTCGGTAGTGGACCTTAGACCACGGGATCCGTTGTGTGAGATTGATCTTTGTGCACGTGGAAAGTGCTGAAGGCCGACGCTGGGAGTCGGGGCTGGAGGCCGGCGCTGGAGGCTGACGCTGGATGACCGTCGCTAGAGGCCAACGCTGGTGGGCCAGAGCCAGTCTCAGCGCTGGGGCCGATGCTGGTGGCCGACACTGAAGGCCGACGCTGGAGACCGGAGCCGAAGTCAGCGCTAGGGCCGACGCTGGAGGCCGGAGCCGAAGTCTCAGCGCTAGGCTGTCGCTGATGGCCGACGCTGAAGGCCGGAGCCGAAGTTTCAGTGCTGGGCTGTCGCTGATGACCGACGCTGGAGGCCGACACTGAAGGCCCCGCGAAAGGGGTTTTGCTGTCACATCATTGCTTTCAAAAACCATGCAAAAGATAATGCCATCCAGAGGAAACGGCCAGCTGTATCAGATGCCCCCCCACCCCTGAGATGGGTGAGCGTTTACTTACCCGCGAAAGGGGTGTTAATATCCTCTAGGCGGCCAGTTTTCGCGTCATTATTTTGCCTTTGTTGGGATTAGAGAGATTTCCCTCGGGCAGCGTTACGAAAAGGTGAGCGGTATCATTGCGATAAAGTTAATGCCTCCCTTTTTATCGGTGGTCTTTTCGAGTTTTTCGCGTTGGCAGGCCGTCGAAACGCCTCCCAATTGAAGATGGACACGTGGCCGGATCGGACGATTGTGGGGTGTCCTGAGATGGCGTTATGAGGACAAATAGCCCTTATCTTCCCATCTTCCCCATTTCTTCCGCCGCTGCCCCCTTTCGAGTTCGCCAGTGTTCCTCTGTCTCCCGTGTTCATTCTCTCCCCGTGCTCTATTTTTGGCTCGAGTTTTCCAGGTTAGTTTCTATGGTTTCCTCACCTTCGTGCTCCATCTATGGTTCCTGGGGGGGTTCCCACAACCCTTCTCAGACTTCCGATTCCTTGTTAAGCCAATGGTCCACCTCTTCTTCTAACCATTCTTCACCGGAGCAGCGACCAGTCAGTCGTCCCCTAACTGGGAGTCGTCCGGACGATGGACGGATTTCCGTCCGGAGCCAGTCGATGGCTGCCGGTCCTTCCAGGGTCGCCAAGGAGTCCCCCGAAGGGACTGCGTCCGCTATGTCTGCTCAAGACATAGTAAACCTAAAAGCCAGGTATAGCTTCCCGTCGGACCTTCATTTGTTCTTCCCTACCCCCAATGACAGGGTAACTTCTTCCCATTCTGGGAGGGTTGCTTTGTACGGAGCCTTTTTTAAGGCTGGGCTTCGGTTGCCTATCCACCCTTTTATTCTTAATCTCTTAGACCGATACTCCTTGACTCCCTCCCAGTTAGTTCCCAACTCAATTCGAACCATCGTTGGTTTTTTGGTACTCTGCCACTTGCAAGGCATTGAGGCCAGTATCTCTTTATTCCGCAGCTTTTACACCCTTTGTAAGCAATCGGGTTGGTGGTCCTTCACCCCTAGGTCTAATAGAATTCTCAAATTATGCCTTCCTACTTCCGTCAAAGGGTGGAAGGATAAGTTCTTCTTTGCTGACATCGGTGGGGTTCGTGGAAGCTGGGGGATACCCAACATTGACGCTAATAGGGATCCCTCCATCCTTCCACGAGATCGGATGGCGTTTGGGCAGCTTCTGACTGCCGACATCCCTCGGTGTAATATGCTTTTAGCCGAGGAGAATCTTCATCTTGCCGGTTTAATTCCCGCGAGGGGTGAGCACTGGATCACTCGCCTCTCTTCTCCTCCTTTTGCTTTTCTTCTTTTTCTTTTCCTCTTCCCCTTTTTCTTTTTTAACTATCACCGCCTGTGTAGGGATGGCGCCGTCGCTTCATGAACTAAAGCAAGCGGCCTCCAGGAAGAGGAAAGTTACAGGGGACATGCCCCGTGCCCAAAGAAGAGCTATTGCTAAAGTCCCGAGGATGGCCGACGCTGGAAGGGCCGACGCAGAGGGGGCCAACACTGGTGGGGCTAAAGTCGTGAAGCCCCTACGTGCAAAGGTTTTGAAAAAGGGCGGCCCTAAAAAGGCCGACGCTGGTGAGGTCGAGGCCAAGGGGGCCAGAACTGCGGAACCCTCGCATACATGTGAGGCGGCCAAGGCCCAAGGCGACGAACCCGCCGTGACAGAAGTTAGGGCCGAGACCGGCAAGGAGGTAGAACCAATCCATCTAGAGGGAAAATCCGCAGCTTCAACTCCTCCGGTTATTCTGCTCGACCCTTCTCCTGAGAGGATTGCAAGGGCACCGTCGCCCTCGCCTAAGGCCGTAGAGACAGAACAAGCTCCTGCGGGAGTAGCGACGATCCCAGCGGCTGTTCTGCCTCCCATGGGGGCAACAGCTGAAGCGCCTCCACCAGCTAAGGGGTCGGAGGTGGCAAGTTCAGAGGCGGGATCTGCCTCTGTAGGCCCAACGCCAAGGGAAGAGAGGGGCGTCGATCCTTCCTTCCAATCGCTGTTGGCAAATCACAGCCGCTGGGCTGAACGGACCCTGGAGGAAGCCACGGTGGGTGAGTTGCAAGATTTCTCCGGGGTCAGGGGAGAGTCACCTTCTTCCGCGAAGCATCGGTGGCGCATCTTTGGGTGAGATTTTTCTCCTTTATCTTTTTTCTTCTTTTTTTTTTCTTTTCTCATCTTGACACTTCCTCCAAGCATTAAATTCTCTAGTCGCCCTGAAGAACCTCTGGACCTTGAACGATACCGCTATCGAACAAGCACGGGAGGAGATGTTGTCCCTCCAAGTCAAGGCGGAGAAGTCGGCAATGGCTCTGGAGGACACTCGGGCCACCCTGAAGGGTGAAATCGATGTCGCCCGGCTACGAGCCGAAAAGGCTGAGTATGCGCTAGAGGTTGCTCAGCGCCACGCAGCCAATGAGCTAGATAATGCTCAGGTGGCCGAGGAAAAACAGAAAGTGACCGAGGAGAACCAAAGGGCAGCCGAAGAGAAGCTGAAGGCAGCAGATTGGAGGTGTGCATTTTGAAGACCCAATTAAGTTCTGCCGCCGCTGAGACAAATGCAGCCAAAGAAGCCACCCGCCAGTACATAGCCAAAATCGCAGATCTGGAAGCAGCAGTGACCGAGGCCCAGAGGGGGGCCATTGAAGCTGAAAAAAGGGGTGTCGAGGCCGTAGAAGATTTTAAAAAGTCCAAAGCCTTCGATAAGGAGGTGGCCGAGTCAGTGGCGCTTGCTTATGACGCCGGCTTTCAAGACTGCAAAGATAAGATCCAGGAGCTCTACGACCTAGAGGAAATCGAGGGACTGAAGCCTGATGACATTCCGGAGGATGATGTCCCAGCTTCGGATGACCATTAATAGCTTTGGTTTTTCTCTTTTTGTACCGCTCTAAGTCCGACTCAGTTCGGCAATTTTGTAACTTTTTAGCAATCAATGAATGCTTTAATCCCTATTTCACGCCTTTGGTTATGATTAGCTTTAGTTGTGTGAGCTGTCGTGAATCACCAACTAATAGGGCTATGTAAAGTAGGTTACGCGAAAGGGGATCATGAACCGCAACATTGTCCCCAGTGCTAACACAAGGCTAACATTTGGTGCCGACGCTGGACGCCGGTCTTTGGTGCCGGCGCTGAGTTGGTCTTTGTTGCCGACGCTGGGCGCCGGTCTTTGTTGCCAACGCGGAGTTGGTCTTTGGTGCCAACGCGGAGTTGGTCTTTGGTGCCGACGCGGAGTTGGTATTTGGTGCCGACGCGGGCGCCGGTCTTTGGTGCCAACGCGGAGTTGGTCTTTGGTGCCGACGCTGGGCACCGTCTTTGGTGTGCCGACGCTGGACGCCGGTCTTTGTTGCCAACGCGGAGTTGGTCTTTGGTGCCAACGCTGGGCGCCGGTCTTTGGTGTGCCAACGCTAGATGCTGGTCTTTGTTGCCAACGCGGAGTTGGTCTTTGGTACCGACGCGGGGCGCCGGTTTTGGTGCCAACGCGGAGTTGGTCTTTGGTGCCAACGCGGAGTTGGTCTTTGGTGCCAACGCTGGGCGCCGGTCTTTAGTGTGCCGACGCTGGTCGCCGATCTTTGTTGCCGACGCTGGGCGCCGGTCTTTGTGCCAATGCGGAGTTGGTCTTTGGTGCCGACGCTGGGCGCCGGTCTTTGTTGCCAATGCGGAGTTGGTCTTTGGTGCCAACGTGGAGTTGGTCTTTGGTGCCGACGCGGAGTTGGTCTTTGGTGCCGACGCTTGGCGCCAGTCTTTGGTACCAATGCGGAGTTAAGCATACTCATTTGAAAATAAGAACATGTTGATCATTCATGTATCAAACAGTTTCAAATTAATGACGATAGAGTTCTATTGATAGTACCGGCGCAAGTTGTCGGCGTTCCAGGTGCGAGGGAGCGGTTTCTCGTCTAGTTCTTCGACTTTGTACGCCCCATGGTGGAGTGTCTCCTTGACACGGTATGGTCCTTCCCATTTTGGTGCTAGCTTGCCCCCCTCCGTTGGCTTTGATACTTCAGCTCTTCGCAGAACAAGTTCTCCCGGACGGAATGTCTTGGGTCGCACCCGAGAGTTGTAGTGCTTGGCCACTCGCTTACGGAACGCTGCCATGCGAAGCTGTGCTTGATCTCGCAATTCTTCCACCAAGTCCAGATCGGCCCTCAGCTGGTTTGAGTTGCTTTCTTCGCGATATAATTCCGTCCGGGGACTAGGAGCTCCTATTTCCACTGGGATGACCGCCTCGGTCCCAAAGACCAAGCTGAAAGGGTTTTCCTAGTAGGCGCTCGCGGCGTCGTGTGGTAGGCCCACAGCACACTGGAGAGTTCTTCCACCCAGCATCCTTTGCAGCTATCTAGCCGAGCCCTGAGTCCTTGGAGGATGATGCGATTGGTCACCTCGCTGCGCCGTTGGTTTGGGGATGCCCTACTGAGGTGAATCGATGATGGATGCCCAGGCCATCGCAAAATTCTCGGAAGGCTGTATTATCGAACTGTCGGCCGTTGTCTGTAACGAGGGTGTGCGATAGCCCGAACCGGCATACCACAGATTTCCAGAAGAAAGCTCTTACTTTGGCTTCCATGATCTTAGCAAGGGCTTCCGCCTCGATCCACTTAGTAAAATGGTCGACGGCCACCACTAGGAACTTACGTTGTCCGGAGGTAGGAGGGAACGGTCCCAGGATGTCCATGCCCCACTGTGCGAAGGGCCATGGTGCAGCTAGAGGGGTCAGCTGAGACGCCGGTTGATGTTGGATGTTGGCATGACGCTGGCAGCTGTCACATCTCTTAACGAGTTCGGATGCATCCTCCTTCATTGTCAGCCAATAATATTCCTGACATAGAGCTTTATATGCAAGAGCCCTATCCCCCAGATGGCTTCCGCATATCCCTTCGTGTATCTTCCGCAGAATATAATTGGCGTCGGTGGGACCAACACACCTGAGAATAGGGTATGAGAACGACCTTCGATAGAGCTTTCCCTCCATAATGAAAAACTTTGGGGCCCGTCTTTTCAGTTTCCTAGCTTCGGCAGGGTCTTCTGGAAGGGTGCCCTTAGTAAAGTACCGGACATAGGCGTCCATCCAGGAGGGCTCCTGCTCCACTGGTAAAGTTTCTCTTAGCACATCAATACTCGGGGCTTCTAAGTGCTCCACATAAGCCTTTCCCAACATCCCATCAGTTGAGGCGGCAAGACGGGATAAGGCGTCGGCTCTAGCATTCTCCTGTCGAGGAATGTAGCTGACGCTGAAATGTGTGAAGGGAGAAATTAGCGAGTGCACCATTTCTAAGTAGCGGGCCATGATGGGATCCCTTGCCTCGTATTCCTTTGTAACTTGGCCGGCAACCAGTTGGGAGTCGGTGAATGCCCTAAGGCGTTTCACCCCAAGCTCTCAAGCCAACCTTACGCCGGATAGCAAAGCTTCATATTCCGCCTGATTATTAGTGGCTGGAAAGAGGAAGCGAAGTGCACATTCGGTCACAACCCCATCCGAGTTGGCCAAGATGAGGCCTGCTCCGCTCCCTTGAGAGTTCGATGCCCCATCCACATGAAGGACCCACTCATCATCATTGGTTCCAAGGGGCTGAGTGTCCGTAGGAGGTTCTTTAGGTGGTTCCATTCCCCAGGTACATTCAACCAAAAAATCGGCCAATACTTGAGACTTCATGGCCGAACGAGGGCGGAAAGATAGATCAAACTCTCCCAGCTTGAGGGCCCACCTTGCCAGCCGGCCGGAAGTATCTGGGCGAGCTAGAACTATCTTCAGAGGCTGGTCTGTGATCACCGCGATCGGGTGGGCTTGAAGTACGGCCGCAGACGCTGGGCAGACACGATCAATGCAAAGATGATTTTTTCATGTTTGAATATCGGGTCTCTGCATCATGAAGCACCTTCCTCGTGTAGTATACCGGCCTTTGTGTGCCATCAGTGTCCACACGGACTAGCACAGAGCTAACAGCTTCAGGAGAGGCCGCGAGGTACAGAAGGAGTTCTTCTCCACCCGTCGGCTTGGCTAGCAGTGGCGGGGTAGATAAGAATTCCTTCAACCCTTCAAACGCCTCCTGGCATTCTTTCGTCCATTCGAACTCGTTGACTCTGCGGAGCGCCTTGAAGAAAGGTAAACACCTTTCAGCGGACTTGGATAGGAAGCGGCTTAGGGCGGCTACTCTCCCCGTCAGGCGCTGTATCTCCTTCTTATTGGCAGGAGGCCTCATGTCCAAGATGGCTTGGACTTTGTCCGGGTTCGCTTCGATCCCCTCCGGGTCACCATGAAACCCAAGAACTTCCCAGCTGTTACCCCAGATGCACACTTGCGAGGGTTTAGCTTCATCTGGTACCGACGAAGGCTGTCAAAAGTTTTCGCTAGGTCCGCGATGTGGTCGATGGCACGGACACTTTTTTCAACATGTCGTCCACGTACACTTCCATGTTACGTCCTATCTGACCTTCAAAGACCTTGTTCATCAGCCTCTGGTAAGTGGCTCCCGCATTCTTTAACCCAAAAGGCATTACCTTGTAGCAATATAACCCCTTTTTGGTTATGAAGGAGGTAGCTTCTTCATCTGCCGGATTCATCGGATCTGGTTGTATCCAGAGAAAGCATCCATGAAGCTAAGGACCTCATGGCCGGATGTAACGTCTACCAGTTGATCGATTCGAGGCAGGGGAAAGATGTCTTTAGGGCATGCCTTGTTGAGGTCGGTGAAATCTACGCACATTCTCCAGCTTCCGTTGGTCTTGCGGACTAGCACCACATTAGCCAACCATTCGGGGTAGTGGACCTCCCGAATATGGCCCGCAGCCATTAACTTGCGGATCTCCTCGTCGATAGCTTTCTGTCGGTCTGGAGCAAAGTTTCTCTTTTTCTGTTGGACCGGCCGACACCCTGGCTTGAGGTTAAGCCGATGGGTGATTACTTCTTCAGGGACGCCCGGCATGTCTGAGGATGACTATGCGAAGATGTCAGTGTTGGCACACAGAAAAGTAAGAAGTTGATGGCGTGCTTCCTCTAGGAGCGATGCCCCCACCTGAACAGTTCTCGCTGGGTCATCACCCAAGGGGAGGGTTAGAAGGTGCTCTACCGGCTCTCCCCTTCTTCCCAACTCCCTAGGATCGAGTGACTCAGAGGCTGTTGCTGACGCCGTGTTCAGCGGGCTGGGAGACAAATGGTAGCAAGGCGGAAGTGGGCTTTGCTCCCCCTTCATTTCTCCGACCCCTTCATTGGTGGGGAACCTTACCAATAACCTCTTAGTGGAGATTACGGCATCCAGCAGATTCAACGCTGGTCTTCTCAAGATGGCATTATAAGCCAGCGGGACCCGGACCACCAAAAAGTTTATAACCACGGTGCTCTGACATGGAGGGGTTCCAGCCGTGACCGGGAGGGCAATTTCCCCCTCAACACTCACTGAATCTCTCGTGAAGCCCATTAGCGGTGTGGCAACGGGTCAGAGCAAAGACCTTGACAAGTTCATCCGAACAAAAGCCTCATAACTCAAGACATCCACAGAGCTTCCACTATCAATTAAAATTTTCTTTACAGGATGTTTGGCTATAGTCATGGACACCACGACGCTGTCGTCATGCTTATTAACTACCCCATCTAGATCCTTTCCGAAGAAAGGAATTATAGAGTCTATTCCCTCTCGCGGCCTCTTCGAACCACCATCGCTCCCCAGGAAATCATAGCTATAGTCCTTTCAGTTGGGGTATTATCCATGCCAGCCGGGCGACTCGGAGGCACCGGGGGACCCGATGCGGGGAGATTTTCCCGTCGAACAAATTTGCCCAGGTGACCTTGCTGAACCAGCTCCTCGATGGCCTTCTTTAGATGGCGGCAGTCCTCGGTGTCGTGACCGTAGTCTCGGTGGTACCGGTAGTAAAACTCCTTATTGCGGGGAGCCCCAGACTTCAACGAAGCCGGACGCTTGAAATAAGGTTCCTCCTCGATCTCCAGCAGGATGTGAGAGATGGGAGCCATGAGGGGGGTGAATTGCTCCTTGGGTACCAGTGTCTGTGACCGGCGATCTGAGCGGCATGGAGGCTCAGGCTTTCGAGGTCGCGTGCCTGCGTGATCAGTGGGCGGTGGTTTGTTACTAGTGCTCTTGTCAACTTCCCTCCTGAAAGAATCCGCCTCGTCGGTGCGGATGTACTTTTGGGCTCGGCTCAGAAGCTCAGCATAAGAACTCGGAGGCTTCTTATCCAGGGAATACGCGAACCTGGATGGGCGAAGTCCTCGTTTCAGGGCCAAAGTAGCTACGGAATCTTTCAGGTTGTACACCTCCAACGCCGCCTCCTTAAATCGAGCGACGAAATCCTTCAAGGTCTCACCACTCTTTTGCTGAACAGCAAAGAGGCTATCTGCCACTCGCGGGATCTTTCGACAGGCATCAAAGTGAGCTAGGAAAGATCGCTCGAGCTGCCGAAATGAGTTGATGCTGCGCGGGGGCAAGCGGGAGTACCAAGCGTGCGCCGCTTTCCGGAGAGTGGCCGGAAAGGCGACGCATAAGAGAGAGTTCGTCGCTCCTTGGACCTGCATAAGGACCTTGTAGCTCTCCAGGTGGTCAAGGAGATTCATCGTCCATCGTATGGATCCAGTTGGGGAGGCGGAACCGTGGTGGGACCGGCTCCTCCATGATATGACGGAAAAGCGGGGGACGGCTTTCATAAGCCGTCCCGTAAGGGTCGGTGATCCGGCGGCTGAGCTCGTCCAGCCGTCAGTTATACTCGTCGAGCCTTTGCTCGGCCCGGCGGGTGGTTTTCCGGAGAGTGCCATCTTGGACGAATCAGAGGAAGGAGGTGAAGAAGACCTCCGGCGCAAAGAATGCGCCCGCCTGGACTCTCTTTTCCCCATCCGGTGGTGGGAACGACCGGAGCGGCGAGAGGGAGACCGCCACCGCTTCGAGGTCCCTTGGTGACGAGGTTCGAGGGGTGAGCGGTGGGAGACCTCAGGCGGGGTCCCTCCTTGGTGAGACTGAACTGTTCCCGCACCCCTTCGTCCAGCGTAGGGGATTGAGTTACAGCAGCCAAATAATGTTCTTGCAGCCCCCGGACCATCGTCGTCAGATCCTGGACCTGATGGGCTAGAACTTCAAGCCGGTCGGGTTGGTTTGTCAGTGCAGGGGGCGGAGCATGGAGATTGGCCTCCGAATGCTCAGCTCGTGGAATGCGCCCGGCTACCTGACTGGAGGAAGCCTCCTGTGCTCGCGTAGTCACCATAGTTTCCTTTGCAAAATGGGAGGGGTTCCAGGGAGAACTTTCGACCCGGTCTGTCCCCCTACCTGGCGCGCCAATCTGTTGCTGCCAAATCACGAGCGATGAACGCCGGGTAGGCTAGGATTGCTGCGTGCGCAGAGAGGCCACCGTCTTCCTTCTAGAGCCTGCAAAAAGTCCGGACCGGTGGTTCCGGTGGGGACCCTCCAACGTCCAAGTCAGTGAGTTGTAGAACAGGGATATAATTTGTGTGGAATTCTTAGAGAGGAAGCTAGAGAGAGAGTCCCCTCGCATGGAGCTCGGGTCCTCTTTTTATACCTGTTGGGGTCCCGTTTACCTCGTTCTGTTGGAACCGTCGGATCTTTCCCGTTGTGATGTTTCATCGAACGGCAAGTTGTTGGGCTGTTGCTGGATAGGGGCCGCTTATAGCGGTAACCGCCGATCAAGCTAACACTTGCCCGTGATTTTGTGAGCGAGGTGCTCGGTAGTGGACCTTAGACCACGGGATCCGTTGTGTGAGACTGGTCTTTGTGCACATGGAAAGTGCTGAAGGTCGATGCTGGGAGTCGGGGCTGGAGGCCGGCACTGGAGGCTGACGCTGGATGACCGTCGCTAGAGGCTGACGCTGGTGGGCCAGAGCCAGTCTCAGCGCTAGGGCCGACGCTGGTGGCCGGCACTGAAGGCCGATGCTGGAGGCCGGAGCCGAAGTCAGCGCTAGGGCCGATGTTGATGGCCGATGCTGGAGGCCGGAGCCGAAGTCTCAGCGCTGGGCTGTCGCTGATGGCCGACGCTGAAGGCCGGAGCCGAAGTTTCAGCGCTGGGCTATCACTGATGGCCAACGCTGGAGGCCGACACTGAAGGCCCCGCGAAAGGGGGTTTTACTGTCACATCATTGCTTTCAAAAACCGTGCAAAAGATAATGCCATCCAGAGGAAACGGCTAGCCGTATCAATATATATCACCCGTTGATAGCTAGCTGATATATATTTTTACGAAAAATTATTTGACAATATTGGTGATGGTAGGTCTGGAGCAATGATAAGTACGAGAGCGCAGAGCACAGGGTGTCGATGAACTCGAAGAGGGAGAGGCTGTCCATTCCTTTCTTCTTCAATCCAACGCATCGTGTGATGGTGGAGCCATTAGAGGAGCTCGTAGAAGAAAAGAAGAGTCCGGCTAAGTACAAAGCATACTGATGGGGCCAGTGGGCCCCCATGGGTTACGATGACAGTATTTGGACTTGGCAACTTGGCTTTCTCTCGTCCGCCACCTTTTTTCTCTCCCCGTATGAGCCAACTTCTGTTTGGCCTCGGACCAACTTCCACTCGGTGTCGGCCTCGCCCCGTCATCATCCAATCGACCTCGTCCCGGCATCATCCAGGTCGGTCTCGATCTTCCGCTTCGGCCTCGGCCTCGAGCGTTCCTCCTTGGCCCCGGCCTCGAGCTCCCGCCTCGACCCCGGCCTCGAGCGTTCCTCCTCGGCCCCGGCCTCGAGCTCCTGCCTCAGCCCCGGCCTCGAGCCTTCCTCCTCGGCCCCGTCCTCAAGCTCCCGCCTCGGCCCCGGCCTCAAGCCCGCCTCGGCCCCGGCCTCGAGCTCCCGCCTCGGCTTCTCAAGTCACGCCGAGGCGGCTCTGACCTCTTCAGGTCGGCCCTGCTTCCATCTGGCCCGATAGCCGTCTGACTCCGCCGACCGATGGGACCTGGTCCGACAACCGAACAACTCTCCCTCTCCAATGGGACCTGACCCGACAACCGGATGACTCCCCCTCTCCGATGGGATCTGGCCAGACGACCGGACGACTCCGCCGACTGATGAGACCTGGCCTGATAATCGAATGACTCCGCCGACTGATGGGACCTGGCCCGACAACCGAACAACTCTCCCCTCTCCGATGGGACAGGACCTACCAATCAGCCCAAGCTTACGTAACTCCTTCGTATTCCGCAGGCATCCCTCCCTCACGGGATATCATGTGGCTAATCCTTATGCAAGCTTCAACCGCCTATAAAAGGGTAAGCTACTAGAGACTCAGGTATGCAAACATAAGCACTCGCTTACTCTTATCACCAAGAGAAACTCCATCTCTCGGAGCTCTCTCTGCCCTAAAGAGCCTTCTCAGGCTCTTCCTCAGCGATGACCCCGGTTGCTGACTTGGGCGTCGGACCATTGGAGCATCTCTTCGGTCTTGGGGCTTCTTGCAGGTTGTCCGGCTAGGCGGGAATCTCATCAGCAAGCGGATCAATCTTCCCTGCGCTCAAGACTGATGATCGGGCGTCATCACATACAACTGGGGGGAGTTCTTTTGGCCAAGGAAAGCCAGCAACCTTAAGAAGCTAGAGGCGGAAAACGTCCAAATTTCTCAGTTCAGAAAGACGGAATTAACGATCTGATTCACTGCTGCTGGAAGAAGATCGTTGGTCAGCCAACAGTAGGAAATTAAGGAGCGTGGTGTTAAAATAAAGCCTGGTTTTTACTCGGTGCATGCACTATATCATGGGTTATCCTCATTGGATTAGCTAGAAAATTCCTTATTAATTTTAGAACTCAATTATGTAATCCATGTGATGAAACTCAAGAACGTACAAATTTGTGTCCCTTTTTATATATTTTCTCATAGTATTCTTAATAAACTGGGTTCATTTATCGTTGAGAATTTTGAATTATGAACCTAAATGGGAACCAGGCAAACTGACGAACCGTATAACATGGGTTTGAATGTCTTACTTCGGTGGTCGTTGAATTTCTTTAGCTGTTAGCCCGATGCAAGTCTTTCATATGACTTGGACTTAATTAAAGTCACCTTGAGCTCGACAAGAGTTGGAGATGGTTCTTTTAGAAAGAAAATTTAAAAAAAAAGGTGAAAATATATACAGCCTAGTTTATAAAATGATACATCAACCTGCTGGCTTTGTAAGCTTTCAAACCTACTGGCTGATCCATTTAATCTACTAGTAGATTGAATCTCACTAAGAAAAAATAGGATTAAACAAATTTAGCCAATCAAATACATTTATCTAATTAATTGCATCAAAGATGCGTAAGATGGATATGCGATAAAACTTTAAAAAATAAAATTAGAAATAAATATATAAGAGAAATGATAGGAGTACGTAACCCTTAATTGAAAATAAAATGAGAGAAAATCGATTACACAATTTGGATATATAACGAAGACCCTTAAATGCTCCGATTAGAAAGAGTGATCTTTTAATAATTTATGGTAAGGATAGAGATAGAGATAGACCTAAACTAACATGAACAAAATAATTAAAAAATATATAACTATTTGTAATTTAAATATCGACTTAGTCCAAATAGAGCAAAAGCAGATTCATGTAGCCGACCCCATATAGTTGGGAAAAGGCTTAAATGAGTTGGGTTGAGTTAATTGCCTCAGGGATTAACATCATAACAAGGTATAATTTTTTGCAAATGACCATAAACATAACAATTGGTGTAGCGTGGTTATAGATCATTAGGGCTAAAATAGTATGCAGTGATATACAAATAGCTCATAAATATTGTTGTACAATATGATTATAATAGATAGGCACATTGAAGATACAAAAATGAGATTTTAGCATGTCTAAGCAAAAGACTAAAGAAAATTGGTCTTAGCGTGTGGCATACTGAAACCCAACAACTTCCACACGATCGACTCTAATAATATTTGTAAGATTTGATGCTAATCCAATTAAATTGTTAGCAAATCAGATCCATATAGCCTTAAAAATTAAATCTAAATTAATTAATAAAAGATAAACTTTGTTTATAATTAAGTACTTTAATTTTTTGTTCATCTAATACAAATTTTGTTTTAAATATTAGTAGCTTCATGGGAGACCAAATATAAATATAATATTTTTAGTATGTAAGTGTTGGGATATGTGCCCATAAATAAATGAGATATATTATTTTTTTTGATTAATTTAAAAAATTAATATTATTTTTGCATGCATGTTTTAATGCTTTATAAATATCAAAAATCTTTGTATTATTTAATTATGACTTTAAATATTATATATAAGTGTTATATACAGAGGATAATATTTAAAGTAAAATAATATAAATTTATCCATAATTATAAATTAAAGTTGGGATCTTTAATTTAAAATTACTAGCACGGTTCATTACATTCTAAATGAAACTATCGTATCTGGATTGTTGATAATGAGATTATCAGAATGAAAGCGCTTTATATAATTAGATTACATAGGACTAGAATGCGATTAATTATAAATCTCTAATAAATTTTATTGTTAAAATGAAGCATTCAAAATTAATCAATGATGGTCATATATGAATCGATCTTAATTTTGAGTAATTAATAGACTCCTATTTATTATATTATATTTTTTAACATACCAAATAATGACATAGAAACATAGTATCAAATTCTTGGTATATTAAAAATATAATAACATAAATAATCAAAAATATTAATATGCAAGATGAAATCATTTCTTTGTAAAGATGTCAGATGGACGGTTCTTATAAGTATTGTGATTAGATCATAAATATATTATTCATTATAGAATCAATGGTACTTATGGAGATATAATTAAGGAGGTTAACGAAAAATATCTAGTTTTAATTATGAAAGGATTAATATATGTGACTATATCAATATAATTCAAATCTTGTTGAATATAATTGTTTACTCAATTATTGATTTTAATGATTAATAAAAGACATGAGTATATTCATTTGGTTTCTAATTGATTTAACAAGTGTTTCAGGGATTTAAAATGTTTGATCAATCAAAAGGACAAAGAAACATGTTTTGAATCAATGTTTTAAAAAAAAATTTAAAGTTCAGAGCCTGGAGTCGACACCCAAATGGTAAGGAGCCGACCCCAAGGCGTATCAGAAAGTTTCTGGGATTTTGGCATGGTCCAGAGTCGACACCCAAGGTTTCGGAGCCGACTCCAACTTGAGATACAGAGAAGTGCATTCTATTTCAGTTTCTGGAGCCGATACCTAGAATTCGGGAGCCGACACCCAAGATTTCGGGAGCCGACACCTGAGTTTCTGGAGCCAACTTTAACATGAGAACAGAGAGCATATTTTATGGACCATTCTGGAGCGACACTTACAGTTTTCCGGAGCCGACTCCCGAAAGCGACGAGCCGACACTTACCTTTTTTGGAGCCGACTCCTCAACAACTTTTTCTTTACTATTTTTGAACACCCGACTTGGAGCCAACACATGAAAAGTTGGAGCCGACTCCAACCTATCATGAACAAATTTTTTATCTGTCAGAACGTACTTCAATGGTAAGATTTCTTTTCACCTAACCTCTAACGGCTATTTTCTTTGTACGCAGAAGAATCCAAACATCTCCAACAGCTATATTTCCCACCTAAAACCTGGATTGAGAGTTCTATAAAAAAGGGGAAACCGTCCGGTTAAAAGACATAGAAAAATAAAAAGAAAAACCAAAAAAAAGGGAGAGAATTTTCAAAGAGAAATTTTTGAATCCACGTCTATCTTTTGAAGAGAGATTCAAGAGAAATCCAAGTGATTCAAGTTCAAAATCGAAGGATTTTCCAAATGAAGAAAAAGAGAGCAAAAGCCCTGATTTTTCTAACTTCTCAACTGCAATCTTTGTTAAGAATCTGAGCTGAGGCCTGATTCAACATTTCAAAGGAGAAGAAGAAAAGAAGAAAAGCTCACATCAAATTCGCTTCAAACAGACTTTTCTAAATCTTTGTTTACTTATATTGCTTATTTGCTTATTTAAGAAGCTTTGCATTGTTGTAAACCTTAAATTAATTTGGTGTTTACTAATTTAATCAGGGGGTTGAATTAGTTGAGGTGGTTTACCTCGGGAACAAGCTAGATTAGCTTGGGTTTGGGTTTTGTGCTGGTGAGCCCGGAAAATCAGCTGGGTTCATTGTGATCCCGGAGGAAACAATAAGTTTTGAGTTGTGAGCTTGTAAAACAACTCGGCTGTAATCAAGTAGATTATAGTGTGGACCCAAGAGATACTTGGGAGTGGACGTAGGTGTTGGATACACCGAACCACTATAAAATCCTTGTGTTTGTCGTGTTTTGACTCTCTCACTCTATCTCTTTATTTGTGCTTAATATTTATCCTACACTTAATCTTATATATTCCAAAGCACATAGTTTTTAAAAAGATAAATTTTTTAAGAACTCAATTCACCCCCCCTCTTGGGTTGTCATCTGGGCCAACAATTGGTATCAGAGCTTGTGCTCATTGTTTATTTGATCACACGATCAAGAGTTAAAGATCCAAATGGCAGCTCAAGCTGGATCTTCATTGCTGAAGGTCATTCTACTAATAGACCTCCTTTGTTTAATGGTTCAAATTATTCATATTGGAAAGCTAGAATGAAAATTTTTATTCAAGCTTTAGATTATGAACTTCGGAGTGTAATCACTAATGGACCCAGCACACCCACACACTTGGTAGATGGTTCAATAGTTCCTAAACCCGAAAGGGATTGGAATGAGAACGATAGGAAAATGGCTCAGCTCAATGCAAAAGCCATGAATGTTTTATATTGTGCTTGAGATGCTAATGAGTTCAATAGAATTTCTACATGTATTTCGCAAAAGAAATTTGGGATAGATTAGAAGTTACCCATGAGGGTACTAATCAAGTTAAAGAATCCAAAATCAATATTCTAGTGCACAAATATGAATTGTTTAGCATGGAACAAAATGAAACCATCACATGCATGTACACTAGATTTACTGATATTGTAAATGGTTTAAAAAGTCTTGGCAAGACCTACACTAACTTTGAATTGGTTCTTAAAATTCTTAGGTCTCTTTCAAGGACATGGGAAGCAAAAGTAACTGCAATCCAAGAAGCCAAGGACCTCAACACCTTACCTTTGGAGGAGCTACTTGGATCATTGATGACCCATGAACTGACCATGAAGCAACATCAAGAGGAAAAAGTTAAAAAGAAGAAAACAATTGCTCTTAAAGCTGCAGAAAAGGAGATAAGCAGCAGTGAGGAAGAAGAGGAAGATGATGAGACAGCTCTCCTTGCTAGAAAATTTAAAAATTTATGCAAAGAAGGAGACCCTTCTATAAGAAGAGATATGGAACAAAAATGGAAGGAGAAAAAGAAAAGAGAAGGACAAGGACAAACAAAAAGAGAAAGACCCCCTCATATGTTATGAATGCAAGAAACCAGGGCACTTTAGATATGATTGTCATCAACTGAAAAAGGGCACAAGAAGAAGAAAAAGGCATATGTTGCAACATGGAGTGAAAGTGATGAATCCTCATCTGAGAAGGAACAAAAGGAAGTTGCCAACATTTGCTTTATGGCAAACGACGACAATGAGGTAAGTTCTGAAACACCTTGTGATGATTTTACTTTTGAAGAATTATATGATGCATTTAATGAGTTAGTTAGTGATTTTAAAGTTTTGAAAAAGAAGAACAAATCTTTAAAAAATGATAATTTAAATCTTGCCAAAGAGAAGGATAAACTAACTCATAAAATCGAAAAACTAAAATCTGAAAATGAAAATCTGCTAAAAGATAAAGAGTTAATTTCTAATGAAAATGTTAATTTAAATAAAGAAGTTGATAAATATAAAAACATAGTTGATAAATTTACAAATAGCTCAGGAAAACTTAATTTGTTATTGAGTAATCAAAGAGTTGTATTTGATAAGGCTGGACTAGGTTATAGACCTAATAAGAAACAAAAGTATGTTAAAAACTTTTTTAGAAAAGAACAGGATAAGAATGATTTTTCATGTTATTACTGTAACAAGAAAGGACATAAAGCATATGAATGCAATCTTAGAAAACTTAATAAGAATATAAGTATTAAAGGAAAGAAAATATGGGTTCCGAAAGGAACAATCTTTGTTGCTACTAACCATAAAGGACCCAAGAAAGCTTAAGTACCTAAACAGAAAGTTTGATTACCTTGCAGGAGTGTCTTGCGGCCAAAAGATCAAAACGAAAGTTGTATCTTGATAGCGGCTGCTCAAGGCACATGACGGTGACAAGGAGCAATTCATCACCCTTGAAGATAAAAGAGGAGGAGTTGTCACATTTGAGACAATGGTAAAGGCCAAATTATGGGATTTGGTAAAATTCAGATAACTCCTTTTACTTTTATAAAAAATATTTTATATATAGATGGCTTAAAACATAATTTAATTAGTATTAGCCAATTGTGTGATAAAGGTTTCAAAGTTTCATTTGAAGCTTCTATCTGCATTGTTTCTAATCTCATTGACAATAGCATTATATTTGTTGGTAATAGAAATGACAATGTATACTTAATTGATTTAGACAATTTGTCTACTAGTAATCATTGCTTAGTAGCTAACAATGTTAATGAAAATGAGATTGGATGGTTATAGCATCGTAGATTAGGCCATGCAAGCACACACCTAATTTCAAAATTAATTAAAATGAATTTAGTTAAGGATCTTCCAAAGCTAGATTTTGAAAATAACAGAATTTGTGATGCTTGTCAATTAGGCAAACAAACTAGAAATTCTTTCAAATCAAAAAATGTAGTTTCCACTTCTAGGCCATTGGAGCTACTTCATATGGACCTTTTTGGACCTACTAGAACCACTAGTTAGGAGGAAAGAAATATGGTCTTGTGATAGTAGATGATTATTCTAGATACACTTGGGTATTGTTTCTGGCTTATAAGGATGAGACTTTCTCAATATTTCTAAATTTTTTCAAGAAAGTCACTAATGAGAAAAACAACACTATAGTGTCTCTTAGAAGTGATCATGGTACTGAATTTGAAAATCACTTATTTAAAAATTTCTGCACAGAATATGGCATTCATCATAATTTTTCTGCACCTAGGACACCACAACAAAATGGAGTTGTAGAAAGAAAAAATAGGACTTTAGAAGACATGGCCCGTACCATGCTATGTGAAAGCAACCTACCAAAGTACTTCTGGGCGGAAGCTATAAACATGGCATGTTACATTCTTAATAGAGCCCTAATTAGGCCAATCCTTAAGAAAACACCTTATGAATTATGGAATAATAGAAAACCAAAGATAGATTATTTTCATGTATTTGGCTGTAAATGTTTTATTCATAATAATGGAAAAGATAATCTTGGTAAATTTGATGCAAAATCAGATGAAGGTATTTTCTTAGGATATTCAACAACTAGTAAAGCTTATAGAGTATTCAATAAGAAATCCCTAATTGTAGAAGAATCTATTCATGTAGCTTTTGATGAGTCTTTAGCATCAAGTTTACAAAAATTTGATGATGAGGAAGATACAAATATACTAGAAAGAGATATTAAAAAATTAAATATAGTTGTATCTTCAGATCATGAATAAGAAACTAAAGATGATGATTCACCTAGGATTGATGATATTGATACTAATTATAATAAAGTAGATCTTCCTAGAGATTGAAGATATGCCTATGGTCATCCAAAGAAATTGATTATTGGTGATCCATCTCAAGGAGTGAGAACTAGGTCATCTATGAGGAATATCAATAATCATCTTGCATTTGTATCTCAAATTGAACCTAAAACTATTGATGAAGCTAAAAAGATAGTAATTGGATGCTAGTTATGCAAGAATAATTAAATCAATTCACTAGGAATAATGTATAGTCCTTAGTTGATAGACCTAAAGGTCATTCAGTTATAGGATCTAAATGGGTATTTAGAAATAAATTGGATGAAAATGGCATAGTAATTAGAAATAAAGCTAGATTAGTTGCAAAAGGATATAATCAAGAAGAATGAATTGATTTTGATGAAACTTTTGCACCTGTATATAGATTAGAAGCAATTAGATTACTACTTGCATTTACATGTCATATGAATATAAATTTATTTCAAATGGATGTTAAAAGTGTATTTTTAAATGATTTTATAAATAAGGAAGTATTTGTGGAATAACCACCTGGTTTTGAGGATCATGAATTTCCAAATCATGTTTTTAAATTGCACAAAGCACTATATGGTTTAAAATAAGCACCTAGAGCTTGGTATGATAGGTTAAGCAAATTTCTGATTGAAAATGATTTTACTAGAGGAAATGTAGACAAAACCTTGTTTTTGAAAAGCAAAGACAAAGATTTATTAGTAGTACAAATATATGTAGATGATATTGTATTTGGTGCTACTAACAATCTCTTGTGTCAAGAATTTGCTAAGTTAATGCAGGGTGAATTCGAAATGAGCATGATGGGAGAACTCAACTTCTTCCTAGGACTTCAAATCAAGCAAAGCAAAGAGGGAATTTTTATCAACCAAGCAAAGTACACAAAGGAACTTCTCAAGAAGTTTGGAATGGAGTCAATCAAACCCCTTGGAATACCTATGAGTCCTTCATGCAAATTAGACAAAGATGAAGATGGTAAGAAGGTAGATCAAAAATACTATAGAGGTATAATCGGATCTCTACTTTACTTAATAGCTAGTAGATCAGATATCATGTTTGTTGTTTGTCTATGTGCTAGATTTCAATCAAAACCTAAAGAATCTCACTTAATTGTAGTGAAAAGAATTTTAAAATATCTAAGTGGAACTAAAAATGTAGGATTATGGTATTCTAGAGATTCAACACTAAACTTAATTGTATATTCTGACTCTGACTATGCTGGATGTAAACTAGATAGAAAAAGTGGTGCATCTCAATTCTTAGGAAGTAACTTAATCTCTTGGTTTAGCAAAAAGCAAAATTCGGTTACATTATCCACTGCTGAAGCAGAATATGTTGCAGCTGGAAGTTGCTGTGCTCAAATCCTTGGATTAAGCGACAACTTGAAGATTATGGCATAACACTCGATAAAACTCCTATTAGATGTGATAATACAAGTGCAATAAATTTAACTAAGAATCCAATCCAACATTCAAGAACTAAACATATTGAAATTAGATATCATTTTATAAGAGAACATGTAGCTAACAATGAAATTTGCCTTGATTATATTAATATTGAAGAACAATTAGCTGACATATTTACAAAACCTTGAGTGAAGAGAGATTTTGTTATCTTAGAGGTGAATTAGGATTTGTGATCCTTTGGAATGATTTGGAAACCCTTAAGGAATGACTATCTAGACTTCTATCAATTTTTTGAGATTTCTTTCATAATTTTAAGGACAATTTATCTAGTCATTTGAGCAATCTGATTCTCCACATTCCAAAGATTTTTTAAAAATTTATTGATTTTATTTTGACAAGTTTCGGCTGTTTGAAACTCATTTATTTTTCTCTGAAACTGTCAGTGGAGTCGACACCTCAATTTGAGGAGTCGACACCTCTTTTGTATCGCTCTCAGTCCTTGACCTTGGAGCCGACACTCGCTTAAGTGGAGCCGACTCCAGTTCAGGCGCTAACTGTGTTAGCGACTTGGAGTCGACACCTGACTTTGCGGGAGTCGACACCTGATGGTCCCAAATTGACTTTATTAGGGCAGAGTCGACACCTTCGTGATTTCTATCTTCTCCAAACCCTTTCCAAATCTTTTCCAAACCTTCTCAAAACCTCCCGAAGCCAAATACTCCCCAAATCAATCATTCCCTAAGATTTCTATGGCACCTAAGCGTAGGGGATCAGTCTTTGATGCTCCTGTTGCTACGAGGAAGCGTACGGTGAGACGTCCCATCCGTGAACCCACTCCGAGTAATGATTCTTCTTCTACACCATCAGATAATCCTGGCCCCTCATCTTCACAGGTAGATACTTTAGCTGGTCGAGTTATTACCATGAGTAGAAAAGTTGATTTTGATTTCTTTGATGCCGAAGGTTTTGACATTGGAAGACAAATTAAAGAACTCGGTTGGGATAAAGTCTGCTCTTTGGATGTACCTACTTATCCAGTACTTGTTAAAGAATTTTATCTGAATTTAGCTAGAGAAGACGGTGGGATTGTTAGTTCTGTTAGAGGAAAGAGAATTCATCTTACTTTCCAAATTTTAGGAAATATGTTAAGTATTCCTGTCACTGAATTTGTTGCAAATATTCATAGTGAGAGATCAGCTGCTTTGTCAAAGATGTTAGGAAGAGAAATAACTGAATTTGAAGAGGTTAGGGCAAACCAATTGCCACTTGAACTTAGGCTGTTACATAACATATGCAGTAGGATTCTATTTCCCAAGACTGGCCGTTTTGAGTATGTCTCAGAGCGAGACATTGTTGTTATGGACAGTATCTTGACGGGTCAACCTATAAATCTTGCTGGGATGATGATATGGTATATGGCTGAGGCTAGGGGCAAGAATAGATCTTCACTACCTTATGGAATGATCCTAACCTTAGTTTTTAGGAGTCAAGGAGTAGCTTTTTCTGAAGATGAGCCTTCGAAGAACCTAAGGCACACTGACTACTACAGCTTAGCCACTGTGCACAGGATGGGATTTGTAAAAGTAGATGGTAAATGGGAGAGAAAAGGTCATACTGGCGATAGGGTTTGTTGATCAACTCATTGATTTTGATGATTAATAAAGGAATTGAGTATATTCATTTGATTACTAATGGATTTTATAAGTGTTTCAGGACTTAAATTTATTTGATCAATTTAAAGGAATTAAGAAATAAATTTTGAATCAAATACAAATCAAAGATTTCAAAGTTTCAGAGCTTGGAGTCGACACCTAGTAAGTCTGGAGCCGACCCCATGGCCAATTCAATTTTAATCTGATTTTTGATACAACCTGGAGCCGACACCTAAGATTTCAGAGTCGACACTTTACTGTGTCTGGAGCCGACTCCGATGCTGGAACAGAGCGATGATTTTCTGAGCATCCTGGAGCCGATACCTACAGTTTTCGGGAGCCGACACTTGGCGACGGCGAGTCGACACTTACTTTTGCGGAGCCGACTCCACAACGAACTTAGATTTTACTATTTATGGAAAAACGATTCGAAGCCGATACCTGAAAAGCTGGAGCCGACTCCAACCCACCTGGATGAAAAATCAAAAATGCCAGATCAGCTCTAACGGTAATATTTTTGATTTCTGACATCTAACGGCTATTTTTTATGAATGGAAAATCCTTCCAGGTACACTCCAACGGCTAGATTTCCACCCAAAAATGAATCAAAGGAAAATCTATAAAAAGGGGAAAAAACAACCGTTTGAAATATATAGAAAGAGAAAGATAGAAACGGATAGATAAAAAATCAAAAATCAAAATCCGAGAAGTCTTGAGCCGTATATCCAAGAGAGGAGCTTTCAAGTTCAAAACCTTCCACTCCACAAAGCTCAAAGAAGAATCCAAGCCGTTCAAATAAAGGAAAATCGGAGGATTCTCATCTAGAAGAAAGAGACTAACTTTTCAATCTTCTCAACTGCATCTACTGTGAAGAATCGGAGCTGAGGCTTGATTCAACCCAGCAAGGAGAAGAGGAAAAGAAGAAAAGAAGAAAAGCTCAAAGCCGGACAACTTTAAATCAGGCTTTTCTAAACCTATTTACTTTTCTTTGAATATATGCTCATTAAGGAGCTGTGAAAATTTGTAAAACATTCATATACTTGTTTGTGCCTAGTTCAATCAAAGGGGATTGAACTAGTGGAGGTTGTTAACCTCGGGTCAAGCTAGTTTAGCTTGAGTTTTGGGTTGTGTGCTGGTGAGCCCGAAAAACCAGCTGGGTTCATTGTGATCCCGGGTAAAACAACAAGTTTGAGTTGTGAACTTGTAAAACAACTCGGCTGTAATCAAGGTGATTATAGTGTGGACCCAAGTAGGATCTTGGGAGTGGACATAGGTGTTGGATACACCGAACCACTATAAAATCTTTGTGTTTGCCGTGCTTCCATTGACTCTATCTCTATCTCTATTTTATTCGCTGTACTTTGTATTTACATTGCATTTGCTTTCATTCATCTTAAGTAAACAATTTTTCAAAGGCTAAATTTTTAAAGAACCCAATTCACCCCCCCCCCCCCCCCCCCCTCTTGGGTTATCATCTGGGCCAACAATTGGTATCAGAGCAAGTGCTCATTAGACTTTGATCACACGATCAAGAGCTAAAGATCCAAATGGCAACTCAAGTTGGATCATTTACAGAAGGTCATTCTACAAATAGACCTCCTTTGTTTAATGGTTCCAACTATTCTTATTGGAAAGCAAGAATGAGGATATTCATTCAAGCTTTTGATTATGAATTGTGGGGTGTTATAACTAATGGACCTAGTACACCCACACAAGTTGTTGATGACACTATTGTTCCTAAGCTCGAAAGGGATTGGAATGATAATGATAGGAAAATGGCACAGCTCAATGCTAAGGCCATGAATGTCTTATATTGCTCTTTAGATGCTAATGAATTTAATAGAATCTCCACTTGTAATTCCGCAAAGGAGATTTGGGATAGATTAGAGGTTACCCATGAGGGTACTAACCAAGTAAAAGAATCCAAAATAAACATTCTTGTTCATAAATATAAGTTATTTTGCATGGAACAAACTGAAAATATAGCTAGCATGTATACTAGATTTACTGATATTGTAAATGGGTTGAAAAGTTTAGGCAAAACATATTCTAACTCTGAACTTGTTCGAAAAATTCTCAAGTCACTTCCAAGAACATGGGAAGCGAAGGTGACAGCAATCCAAGAAGCAAAGGACCTCAACACCTTACCCTTAGAGGAGCTTCTAGGATCCCTAATGACCCATGAATTGATCATGAAGCAACACATAGAAGAAGATGCAAAAAGAAAAAGATCATAGCTCTTAAGGCTGCTGAAAATGAGGAGAGCTGCAATGATAGTGAAGAAGATGATGATGAGACAGCTCTTCTAGCAAGAAAGTTCAAAAAATTCATGAGGAGAAAGAGACCCTTCCACAAGAAGAATTTGGAACTAAGATGGAAGGAGAGAAAGAAAAAGACAAGGACAAGGATAAAGAGAAAGACCCCTTGATTTGCTATGAATGTAAGAAACCGGGGCATTACAGATATGATTGTCCTCAACTGAAGAAGACTTTCAAGAAGAAAAAGAAAGCCTATGTTGCAACCTGGAGCGACAGCGATGAATCCTCATCGGAGGAAGAACAAAAGGAGGTTGCTAACATTTGCTTTATGGCAAACAAAGAGGATGAGGTAAGTTCTGAAAACCCTTGCGATGAATTTGCTTTTGATGAATTATTTGATGCTTTTAATGAACTTGTTAGTGATTTCAAAATTTTAAAAAAGAAATATAAGTTTTTGAAAATAAAAATTTAACTTTGATTGAAGAAAAAGAAAATCTTAATAAAGAAACTAAAGTGCTGAAATCTGAAAAAGACAATTTGACTAAAGAAAAAGAATCAATTTCTAATAAAAATGATAAACTAAAGAAGGAAGTTGATAAATATAAAAGTATTATTGATAAATTTACTTATAGTTCAGAAAAACTTAATTTATTGTTAAGTAATCAAAGAGCTATATATGATAAGGCTGGTTTAGGATATAGACCTAATTTGAAACAAAAATTTATCAAAAACTTTTTAAAAAGGAACAAAACCTTGATAATGTTACATGCCATTACTGTAACAAGAAGGGACACAAAGTTTTTGAATGCAATTTTAAGAAAATAGATAAGAAGATAAATAGTAAAGGAAAGAAAATTTGGGTTCCTAAAGGAACAATTGTTTATGCTACTAACCATGAAGGACCCAAGAAAGCTTGGGTACCTAAATATAAGACTTAATTATTTTTGCAGAAGTGTCTTGCGGCCAAAAGATCAAAGAGAAAGTGGTATCTCGATAGCGGCTGCTCAAGGCACATGACGGGTGACAAGGATCAATTCATCACCCTTGAAAGCAAAAGAGGAGGAGTAGTTACATTTGGCGACAATGGCAAAGGCCAAATCTTGGGGTTTGGTAACATTCAAATAACTCACTTCACATATATTGAAAATGTCTTATATGTTGATGGTTTGAAACATAATTTAATTAGCATTAGTCAATTATGTGACAAAGGTTTTAAAGTATCATTTGAATCTTCTATATGCACAGTTTCTAATCCCATTGATAATAGCATTATTTTTATTGGAAATAGAAATGGCAATGTATACCTGATTGATTTGGACAATTTGTCTACAAGTAATCATTGCCTAGTTGCTAATAATGCTAATATAAATGAGATTGGTTGGTTGTGGCATCGTAGATTAGGTCATGCAAGCACACACCTTATTTCAAAATTAATTAGAATGGATTTAGTAAAAGGACTTCCACAATTAGATTTTGAAAATAATAAAATTTGTGATGCATGTCAATTTGAAAAACAAACTAGAAATTCTTTCAAAACTAAAAATATTGTTTCCACTTCTAGGCCACTTGAACTACTTCACATGGATCTTTTTGGACCTACTAGAACCACAAGTCTAGGAGGAAAGAAATATGGTCTTGTGATTGTAGATGATTACTCTAGATACACTTTGGTGTTATTTTTAGCTCATAAGGATGAGACCTTTCCACTATTTTTGAAATTCTTCAAGAAGGTCACAAATGAGAAAAACAACACCATAGTGTCTCTAAGAAGTGATCATGGCACCGAATTTGAAAATCATTTATTTAAAAATTTTTGCATAGAAAATGGCATCCATCATAATTTTTTTGCACCTAGAACACCGCAACAAAATGGTGTAGTTGAAAGAAAAAATAGAACCCTAGAAGACATGGCCCGTACCATGCTATTTGAAAGCAACTTACAAAATACTTTTGGGCAGAAGCTATAAACACGGCATGCTACATCCTTAATAGAGCTTTAATTAGGCCAATCATTAAGAAAACACCTTATGAACTATGGAATAATAGAAAACCAAACATAAGCTATTTTCATGCATTTGGTTGTAAGTGTTTCATTCATAATAATGGCAAAGATAATCTAGGAAAATTTGATGCAAAATCTGATAAAGGCATATTCTTAGGATATTCAACATCAAGTAAAGCTTATAGAGTATTTAACAAGAGAAACTTAATAGTAGAAGAATCTATTCATGTAATCTTTGATGAATCTTTAGCATCAAGTTCTAAAAAGATTGATGATGAGGAAGATACAAACATTCTAGAAAGAGACATTGAAAAATTAAATATAGATGTATCTTCAGATCATGAACAAGAAGCTAAAGATAATGATTCTCCTAGTGTTGATGTTGTTGATGGAAATCGTAATGATATAGATCTACCTAGAGATTGGGGATATGCCTATGGTCATCCAAGAGAATTAATTATAGGTGATCCATCTCAAGGAGTAAGAACTAGATCATCAATGAGAAACATCAATAATCATCTTGCATTTGTATCTCAAATTGAACCAAAAACTATTGAAGAAGCTGAAAAAGATAATAACTGGATGTTAGCCATGCAAGAAGAATTAAATCAATTCACTAGAAATAATGTTTGGACATTAGTAGATAGACCTAAAGATCATTCTGTAATAGGATCAAAATGGGTATTTAGAAATAAATTAGACGAAAATGGCATAGTAATAAGAAACAAAGCTAGATTAGTTGCAAAAGGATATAATCAAGAAGAAGGAATTGATTTTGATGAAACTTTTGCACCTGTAGCTAGACTTGAAGCAATTAGATTGTTACTTGCATTTGCATGTCATATGCATATAAATTTATTTCAAATGGATGTTAAAAGCGCATTCTTAAATGGATTTATAAATGAAGAAGTTTTTGTTGAACAACCACAGGGATTTGAAGATCATGATTTTTCAAATCATGTTTTTAAATTACACAAAGCACTATACGGTTTGAAACAAGCACCTAGGGCTTGGTATGAAAGATTAAGTAAATTTCTGATTGAAAATGATTTTGTAAGAGGAAATGTCGATAAAACACTATTTTTGAAAACAAAAGACAAAGATTTATTAGTAGTACATATATGTTGATGATTTTCTATATGGCAGAAGCTGGAGGGAAAAGGAGATCATCCCTACCGTATGGAATGGTACTAACTATGGTATTCAAGAGCCAAGGGGTTACAATTCAAGAGAATGAACTTTCCAAGAACCTAAGGCACACAGATTACTATAGCTTAGCTACATTGCATCGGATGGGTTTTGTCAAGGTGAATGGTCAATGGGATAGGAAAGGACATCTAGATGAAAGAGCCCCTATGCCAAGAGTTTCTGAGCCTTGCAAGGCTGGACCATCATTTAGGGCTCCTTCTCCACAGCCTAGGAGTCCCATTTCTGCTCCTGTTCCTGCTCCTGCACCTGCATAAGTTTATGATCAACCATCCACTTCTTCGACTGGATTCTCAGACCTTCAAATGGAGCAATTAAAAAGTTTGTTTGTAGCTCAGAAGGATGAGTTTGACAGTAAATTTATGAATATAAAAGAATCACTTTACTCCCTTGATGATCGGGTTGCAAAGATTGAATCAACTCTCAACACCTCCGCAGAATCTTTAAATGGTGATTTGAAGAACATCTTTGAAGAGCTTAAAGAGATTTGTGGAGATGGTGAAACCTATTCAAAGTGCAACGCCGAACTTCAAGACAAAATCACAACAGCTTGCACATTTGAAGGTGATGGAATGTTAGACTTCAATGTGATGGAATGAAAAATATAGTAGACCATTTAACAAGAATAGTTAGAAAGAACTTTTGATGTTGTTTATGTTCAATCTTGTTGAAATGTTGTTTACATTTTGATGTAATGAAGTTAATATAATGAAATGTAAAGAGGGAGAGAATTATGTAATACTTGACAATATGTTGATGTAGTGAAGCTTATATTAATGAATGAAAAGTTTTTATGTTATATTTGACTTTTGATTATCTTTTTTGATGCAATTATCCTTTGATGCAGTAAAATATTCTTTACCTTTTTGTTGATTACAAAAAAGAGGGAGAAATTAGGATTGTATATGCATTAAGAGGGAGAAAATTATATGGAAAGAATTATAGTTGAGAATGTTAATTGATTAATATGATATTGAGTTATTGATATGGATTGATATTCGAATTGAATTGTCTATGCACAAAGAAATCTTAAGTATCAAAGAGGAAGAATAATTTGAATTTGAACTTCATAAGAGAAGCTACCTTATTCAGGGGGAGCTTACTCGTAAAGATCACTTCCTTGATATTCTCTTTAATTTAAGAATTCTATGCATATACTCAATGTTTTTATAATCATCAAAAAGGGGGAGATTGTTGATCCACTCATTGATTTTGATGATTAATAAAGGAATTGAGTATATTCATTTGATTACTAATGGATTTTATAAGTGTTTCAGGACTTAAATTTATTTGATCAATTTAAAGGAATTAAGAAATAAATTTTGAATCAAATACAAATCAAAGATTTTAAAGTTTCAGAGCTTGGAGTCGACACCTAGTAAGTCTGGAGCCGACCCCATGGCCAATTCAATTTTAATCTGATTTTTGATACAACCTGGAGCCGACACCTAGAGTTTCAGAGCCGACACCTAAGGTTTCGGAGTTGACACTTTACTGTGTCTGGAGCCGACTCCGATGCTGGAACAGAGCGATGATTTTCTGAGCATTCTGGAGCCGACACCTACAGTTTTCGGGAGCCGACACCTGACAACGGTGAGCCGACACTTACTTTTGCGGAGCCGACTCCACGACGAACTCAGATTTTACTATTTATGGAAAAACGATTCGAAGCCGACACCTGAAAAGCTGGAGCCGACTCCAACCCACCTGGACGAAAAATCAAAAATGCCAGATCAGCTCTAACGGTAATATTTTTGATTTCTGACATCTAACGGCTATTTTTTATGAATGGAAAATCCTTCCAGGTACACTCCAACGGCTAGATTTCCACCCAAAAATGAATCAAAGGAAAATCTATAAAAAGGAGGAAAAACAACCGTTTGAAATATATAGAAAGAGAAAGATAAAATGGATAGACAAAAAATCAAAAATCAAAATCCGAGAAGTCTTGAGCCGTATATCCAAGAGAGGAGCTTTCAAGTTCAAAACCTTCCACTCCATAAAGCTCAAAGAAGAATCCAAGCCGTTCAAATAGAGGAAAATCGGAGGATTCTCATCTAGAAGAAAGAGACCAACTTTTCAATCTTCTCAACTGCATCTACTATAAAGAATCGGAGCTGAGGCTTAATTCAACCCAGCAAGGAGAAGAGGAAAAGAAGAAAAGCTCAAAGCCGAATAACTTCAAATCAGGCTTTTCTAAACCTATTTACTTTTCTTTGAATATCTGCTCATTAAGGAGCTGTGAAAATTTGTAAAACATTCATATACTTGTTTGTGCCTAGTTCAATCAAAGGGGATTGAACTAGTGGAGGTTGTTAACCTCGGGTCAAGCTAGTTTAGCTTGAGTTTTGGGTTGTGTGCTGTTGAGCCCGAAAAACCAGCTGGGTTCATTGTGATCCTGGGTAAAACAACAAGTTTGAGTTGTGAACTTGTAAAACAACTCGGCTGTAATCAAGGTGATTATAGTGTGGACCCAAGTAGGATCTTGGGAGTGGACGTAGGTGTTGGATACACCGAACCACTATAAAATCTTTGTGTTTGCCGTGCTTCCATTGACTCTATCTCTATCTCTGTTTTATTCGCTATACTTTGTATTTACATTGCATTTGCTTTCATTCATCTTAAGTAAACAATTTTTCAAAAGACTAAATTTTTAAAGAACCCAATTCACCCCCCCCCCCCTCTTGGGTTGTCATCTGGGCCAACAGGGTTGCTGAGACTAATGTGCCTAGCCCTTCTGAGGTAGAACCATCTGTGAGACACAGCTCACCAGAGCCTAGTCAGAATGTACCTCCAGCTCCACCAGTTTCTTTGCTTTTGATCAGTCATCTGTTGGTTTTTTAGATACTCAGTTAGAACAGCTTAGAGGTATTTTTGCTATTTACAAGGAAGAGATGAAATTTGAGTTAGATAGCCAGTTCATGAACTTGAGAAAGACTCTGTTCTTTGGATGAAAGAGTTAGAATAATTAAATCTACACTTGGAGCCTCCGCTGAATCCTTAAAGAATGATCTCAAGAACATTTTTGATAAACTTAAAGACATTGGTGGAGACTCGGAGACTTATTCTAAATGTAATGCTGAGCTTCAGGATAAGATTACATCTGCATGTACATTTGTGGATGAAAGACTGAAGGCTTTTGTCAAGACTCAGAGTGAAGGAATGGCAAGAATAGTAGAAGAACTGCAAAGACGCATTAGAACTAATTTTTGATTATCTTGTAATGAAGTTTCTTTGATGTTATTAAAAGCTAATGTTTAGTCCAGTTTGATGTTGATTTACTGTTATGATGTATTGAAGTTTAGTTTGAAGTTTTAATGCAATGAAGTTTCTTTTTGCAAAATAATGTAATGTTTGACTTCTTGATGTAATGAACTTATTTGATACTTAATGAATGTCATTTGATCTTTGAAGTAACTATCAATTTTTTCATTTCACTTGAAACTTTTTGACCTTTTTGTTGATTACAAAAAAGGGGGAGAAGTAAAAGTATTTGATAATAGTATATGCATTGAAAGTAAAAAAAAAAAGGGGGAGAAGTTTAATATGAGAAGTATTTAGCTTTTGTATATGCATTGGATTAAATAATCTTAATTTATTGGTATCTAATTAGTTGCACATAAGGAGAAGCAATTGTATTTTCAATTCTATATATGCATTGAAAGGATAAATAGATGTTACAATAGATATAATTATTTAATTTGTATCAAACATTAAAAGTTTACTGTTAAAAGGAAAAACAGATGTTAAATTGAGTATCATAGAGGGAGCTACCTCATTCAGGGGGAGCTTACCTTATGAGGAATAAATATTTGAGAAATTTGAAGTGAAAATCTTATTGTTTACTCATGCATATACTCAATGTTTTTATAATTATCAAAAAAGGGGAGATTGTTGACCCAATTATTGATTTTGATGATTAATAAAAGACATGAGTATATTCATTTGGTTTCTAATTGATTTAACAAGTGTTTCAAGGATTTAAAATATTTGATCAATCAAAAGGACAAAGAAACATGTTTTGAATCAATGTTTTAAAAGAAAATTTCAAAGTTCAGAGCCTGGAGTCGACACCCAAATGGTAAGGAGCCGACCCCAAGGCGTATCAGAAAGTTTATGGGATTTTGGCATGGTCCGGAGTCGACACCCAAGGTTTCAGAGCCGACTCCAACTTGAGATACAGAGAAGTGCATTCTGTTTCAGTTTCTAGAGCCGACACCTAGAATTCGGGAGCCGACACATAAGTTTCTAGAGTCGACTCTAACCTGAGAATAGAGAGCATATTTTATGGACCATTCTGGAGCCGGTACTTACAGTTTTCCGGAGCCGACTCTCGAAAGCGACGAGCCGACACTTACCTTTTTTGGAGCCGACTTCCCAATAACTTTTTCTTTACTATTTTTGAACACCCGACTTGGAGCCAACACCTGAAAAGTTGGAGCCGACTCCAACCTATCAGGAACGGATTTTTTATATGTCAGAACGTACTTCAACGGTAAGATTTCTTTTCACCTAACCTCTAACGGCTATTTTCTTTCTGTGTAGAAGAATCCAAACATCTCCAATGGCTATATTTCACACCTAAAACCTGGATTGAGAGTTCTAAAAAAGGAGGAAACCGTCCGATTAAAAGATAGAAAAATAAAAAGAAAAACCAAAAAAAAAGGGAGAGAAATCTCCGAATCCACGTCTATCTTCTGAAGAGAGATTCAAGAGAAATCCAAGTGATTCAAGTTCAAAATCAAAGGATTTTCCAAGTGAAGAAAAAGAGAGCAAAAGCCCTGATTTTCCAACTTCTCAACTGCAATCTTTGTGAAGAATCTGAGCTGAGGCCTGATTCAACATTTCAAAGGAGAAGAAGAAAAAAGAAAAGCTCACATCAAATTCGCTTCAAACAGGCTTTTCTAAATCTTTGTTTACTTATATTGCTTATTTGCTCATTTAAGGAGCTTTGCATTGTTGTAAACCTTAAATTAATTTGGTGTTTACTAATTCAATCAGGGGGTTGAATTAGTTGAGGTAGTTTACCTCGGGAACAAGCTAGATTACCTTGGGTTTGGGTTTTGTGCTGGTGAGCCCAAAAAACCAGCTAGGTTCATTGTGATCCCAGGGGAAACAACAAGTTTTAAGTTGTGAGCTTGTAAAACAACTCGGCTGTAATCAAGTAAATTATAGTGTGGACTCAAGAGATACTTGGGAGTGGACGTAGGTGTTGGATACACCGAACCACTATAAAATCCTTGTGTTTGCCATATTTTGACTCTCTCACTCTATCTCTTTATTTGTGCTTAATATTTATCCTGCACTTAATCTTATATATTCCAAAGCACATAGTTTTTAAAAGGATAAATTTTTAAGAACATAATTCACCCCCCTCTTAGGTTGCCATCTGGGCCAACAATAATTAATTTTATAATTTTGAGAGTGCAGTTCTAAATTTTTAGTAAAGTAATTTAGAATTATAATTTTAATATTTTAATTAAGATATTAATTAAATATTAAAATTATTGGAGCTTAAAATTATAATGTCCATAGTTTCTCTTAATGACTCCTTTAAATTATGTAAACTTTATGATATGTTGGGTTGAATTATTAATTTGAAATTAAGAATTCTAAATTAATTTTTATATAAAAATTAATTAAATTAATTTTTATTTTAAATAATATAATTATTTAAAATAAATTTAAAATTATTTTAAATTAAAAATTATATGATGTACTAAAGAATATATCGTATAAAAAAATTCAAATCCAATAGCCTAGGCACCGCACCAACTATTTCAGCCATTTTTTAACGGCTATATAGCCGTTAAAATGGCTATATCCGTTTTTAACGGCTATATAGCCGTTAAAGGCTGTTGGAAGGGGTTTAGGCCATTTTACCCCTCCCAACAGTTATATAACGGCTATATCAAAGGGTAATTTAAAAAAAAATTAAAATTCTATAAATAGATGAACTCTCCCTCATTCTTACCACACCAAACAAATTCCTCTATTACTACCATTTCTCTCTTCTAGCAAGTGCTCTAGTAGATTAACAATTTAATTTTTAGTTTGCAAGTGTTCTTACAAGTGGCAAGTGCTCAAGCAAGTAGTCAAGTGCTACAAGATCAATTCTTGTTGAGAGGCGAGAGCGCAAGAGGAAGCTCACAAATCTCGGCTCCACGCCTCCACCTCTGATCTTTTCTCAATTCCTTTTTATGGGTTAGTTTTTATTTTTTTACATTTATTAATTAAAAATTTTAGATATAGCATCTTTAATGAAAGTAATTTTAACATGCACGCTTTTTCTGAGGGTGAGGAAACTAATTCCCAAGGACCCCAACCCCAATCCCAACTCCAAGTTCCATCTAGAGCTAGTGTCAGTGAGTGTCAAACCTCTTCTCGTAAGAGGACTATAATGTTTGGATTGATTTCGATAGAATTATGGTTGATGGAGTCTATAAAGCAAAATGTAAAAAATGCGCAAAACTTTACAGTTGTTCTAGTACTGGGGGAATAGGGCATCTAAGAAGACATCAAGAGAGTCATAGGATGCATGATTCCAGTCGGCAAGGACTCCTTAATATGCAAGAGGGATTACTTGTAGGCAATTTTGCATATAACCACGAAAATCAAAGAAAATTACTGGTAAGATGGATAGTTCAAGATGAATTACCTTTTAGTTTATCTGAATCTTATAATTTTGAAAGATATGTTCAATTAGGCCTACAACCTGCTTATAAAAGAACTAGTAGGCGTACCTTTAAAAGAGTGGCTATGACAAACTTTTTAGCAATGAAACAAAGTTTAACGGAAAGCCTCTCAAATTTAAATGCTAGAATTTCTTTAACTTCTGATATTTGGACAGCATCTGTAGGTAGTAATTGTTTTATTTCTGTTACTGCTTATTATATTGATAATGATTGGCAATTAAATAAATGAATTATTGCTTTTCATGCTTTTAATTTTCCGCATTCAGGACAATAAATTTCAAATATTATTTATCAAACCGCATGCTCATATAAGATTAATAATAAAATAATATCAATTACTTTTGATAATGCATTAATAATAATTCTGCTATTGCATTATTAAATGACTCTTTATATCCCATTTTAGATGGACAATTATTTCATATTAGATATGCATGTCATATATTAAATCTTTCTGCTCAAATCTGGCATGAACATAATTCAAGAGGTTATTTCAAAAATTAGAAATGCAGTTTCTTTTATTCATGTTTCAAGGTCAAGACTTCAAGAATTTAAACAATTATGTGTAGATAATGGTAAACGTTTTAAAAAATTTAAACTTGATGTAATAACTCATTGGAATAGTACCTATGCCATGATACATAATGCATACCCATATAAGAACTTATTAAGTGCTTATATTAATGAGAATGGATTAGGATTTACATTGACTGAAGCTGATTGGAATCAAGGTAAAATTTTAGAAGATTTTTTGATTACTTTTTATGATGCTACAAATGTTCTTTTAGGTATTTATTATCCAACTTCTTGTTCATTTTTACAAAAAGCATAAGTAATTAGTTAAAAATTTAAAGAATATAGATATAATGAAGTTTTAATGCCTATTATACATAATATGGAAACTAAATGGAATGAATATTGGAATAGGACATGTCCATTGCATAACTTAGCTGATGTTTTTGATCCTAGAGTTAAATTAAATGGTGTAATTTTTTTTAATTGATTAATATTGTGAAAACATAAATCAAAATCATGAACCTGCTAAAGATGAGGTAACACGACTTCTTAATGATATTTATTATTTATATAATGATAAAATTTGTGGATCTAGAATACCTGTTCAAAGCTCTGCTTCTTCTTCTAGATCTCGTTCGTCATCTATTTTTTCATTCATTAGAAGACACGCACATGCTTCATCATCTTCTTTATCTTCTTCATCTTAAAGTAATGAATTGAAATTTTATTTACGAAACGATCTTCATTATGCATATGATGAAGATCAAATAGAAAGTCTAGATGTATTAGCTTGGTGGAAGAGTGTTAAAAATCAATATCCTATTATGTCTGCCATTGCACGAGATGTTTTAGCTGTGCCGATGTCCACAGTAGCATCGGAATCCGCTTTCAGTGCAGGTCGACGTATTTTAGACGAAAAGAGAAGTAGGATGACTGGCGAGACAGTTGAGATGCTTATCTCCTTCAAAGATTGGTTGGATGCTGAGGCGAGGCTTCAAGATAAAGGTGGACATGACTTAACCAGCGAAGATGACGATGACACAAATACTACTGATGACTGATGACTGATAAGTGAGTCATTTCTACTTTTATAATTGTATATTTTTATTTTTAAAATTGTTAAAAACTTAAAGTAAGTCATCTTTATTTTTTTTCTTTCTATTTTTTCTCTTTGCTTATTGTATTATATTCTGGAGGTCAGGCCTAGCCCCCCTCCCTTCTGTACCATTTTGATTTTAAATTAATAAACTGGTTGGGGTCTATGCCAAACCTCCCACTTGTAAGGTGGCTTTATATTAATAAAATTTCTTTATTTCTAATAATTTTTTAATTTATCAAAAAAATATTTTTTTATAATTTTTTTTATTTGAGCCATGTATGGGCCAGGCCTTAGGTGGGCCATGCTGGTATGGTACGGTGGGCCGGCCCAGGCCCGTCATGGACCGTGTCGTGCTGGACCAACATAAAAAATTTTCTATGCCCGATACGGTACGGTTCACGGGCATAATTTGGTACTGTAGCAGTACGGGACCGTGTCATGGGCGATATAACTTTATGCCTGCGTCTACATCAAAGTAACCTTTCAAAATTAAAAGTTATCTTAACTTTTAAAATAAATAAATAAATAACTAAAAAGGATGATAGTTATTTAAAAGGATTCATGATGATCCAAAGGATTTACAAAAGGGGTGTTAGTGGAGTCCAATTTCTTAATATCTTTATCTGATTGAGGTGACGACAAGCGGTGGGGAACCGAGGCCGAGACCAGAGACATGGAAGTCGAGGTGGATCCAGCCTTCGTGCAGTCGCCGGAGCACCGACCCAACCCCGCTGTTGCCGAGGCCAAGGGTATCCCACTGATCGATCTCTCCCCCCTCCTCCACTTCCCCACCCCGGACGCCGGCGACGCCGTCCCGCCGGCCCTATTGGTGTTGTTGGCTGAGGTGGAGGCGGCGTGCCGGGATTGGGGCTTCTTCCAGGTGATCAATCACGGGGTTCCATCAGAGCTGGTGGAGAGAGTGGAGACCGCGGCGAGGGACTTCTTCGCGAAGCCGGCGGAGGAGAAGCAGGCGGTCAGGCGGGACGAGGTGAACCCCTTAGGGTACTATGAGGCGGAGAACACCAAGAACGTCCGCGACTGGAAGGAGGTCTTCGACTTTGTCGTCGAAGAGCCGGCTGTGATCCCCTCGCCGGCGGACCGCGGCAATGTCGGTGAGTTGATCGAGCTGTGGAATCAGTGGCCCAAGTGTCCTCCGAATTTCAGGTGAGAATCGTTCCTTTTTAGATCCAAATATCAAATCCAGATCAAATCTATTACTTTTGCTTTTAACTCAACTCGGTCTAAACTTGGGCACAACTGAAAGCGAGCTTTTTATTTTTTTTTAAAAAAAAAATCAAATTGTGTGAATACTAAAAAGAGTTTGTTCTAATTTTTCACGTGTGATGATTTTTGATCTATTACACTTGCTCCCCAGAATATAGATTTTTATTTTGGTTATTAGCTTTGGGCTACATTTGATCACAATCATCTTGTTTACATGTTCAACGTTTTGCTTATATCTTCTGGTTTTTGGCTGCATAAAGATACCTTCTAAGCTCACTAGTAATAATCTAGGGGGATTAATCTCATCATCGCTTCAAGTTTGACTGGACCCGGGCACTCTTAAGAAAACCAAAACTGGGAATTTGTCAGATATTTAAAGCTAATCCACATGATGCCAGGCGTTAATCCTTCCATTTCTGTGTTTTTTTTTTTTTTTTTTACCATCACGTGCCAACACATGGCCGTGAATCGATCAACTCCCTTTTCCTAGAATCTAAATGGCTTAGAGATTTATTATCATATAATTACTCTCTAATTCTACGCCTATGCCTTTTATTTTCATTCATTGTGATTCTAGCTAGAATTATAATAGAATTGATTAATCAAAAAATTTTGAATAAAAAATGGATCAACATATATTCATGAGATATAAATCAGTTAAGAATATGTGTGCCAAAATTATTTCATTGAATTTTGTCAGATTGAAAAAGAATTTAAGTTGATCTATTAACTAAAGCAATTTCAAAGGCCATCGTGATTAAAACATCAAGAAGAATGAAGTTAAAGCCCATAAGATAGTTAGCCATGTTCAAAGGGTACTAACGAAGCTATGATGCGGCACTATGAGAATCACAAACTTAGGAGTTGTGATGGTTTGTTAAATATTTAAAGCTTTACAAAGAGAGAGAGACTTGATTCACGGCCATGAACCTTGATTCACGGCCATGAACCGGTTCATGGCCGTGAATCAACTCTCTCTCTCTCTCTCTCTCTCTTCCTTTTTTTCTCCGTTGTCTTCATCACGCTCCAAACGTGATTTTTTGGGAAATCACACGTCCTCTGTCACCCAGATCATGTGGGATATTCAGTAGAGGCTAGATGTTGTGAAAAGTGGACAAATGTCCATTTTTGTCTCATCATTCTCTGAAAAGCAAAGGATGAATGAAAATATATTGATTCAAACGAAAAATGAAGGCTGATCAGAGGAATAGAATGGAGATTGATGATATGGTTAGGCAGGTGAAACAATTTGAAGCTGATATTAGTTTCTTACAGGCTAAGGAGGATCAGAAGGGTGTTCTTTTGGAATCTGACCTTTATGCTTTTCGGACCAAGCTAGCTCTGCACCACTCTCTTCTCACCCATCAGGAAATCTATTGGAGGCAACGGTCCAGGATCCAGTGAATTCGCGAAAGGGATCATAATATCAGATTTTTTCATCAGGCCACACTGAAAAGGCATGCTGTTAAAAGGATCCACAGATTAGCTGATGAGTCGAAGCACTATCATGAGGATTTTCCTTCTATTCGAGACCAGCTTCTTCACTTCTTTCAGGCTAGATGGTCGGAGTCCTCTGGCTATGGCTCTTCGGTCTTCCAGGTCCCTGACTCTATGAAGGTTTCTTCTCTAGAGAATGAAATGCTTATCAGACCTATCACTGCTGACGAGATTCGCTTGGCTTTATGGGAGCTCGGGCCGGATAAGGCCCCGGAGCCTGATGGATTTTTGCCGTTCTTCTTGTTGGGGAGCGCAGAATACCCCCAAGATCACGGTTATAGCGTATATGAGTAATGCAAAAATCTTTTACCATTCTAATCTATGAGTATGAGATTATACCTTCAGACTTGAACGCTGGAACACTTCGATTTGATTGCTCGTTCTCAACCTTTTGGCCTTCCGCCGTATTCCGAAATACCTGCTTCTCTCACAAGATGGTGGGATCTCTCTCGGCCGACCTAGGGTTTCTTGCTTTTCTTTTTTCTCAAAAGCGTTAACCCTAGCAACCAATTGAGAGGGTATTTATAGGGCTACAACATGGACCAAATAGGCAAATATAAAAGGACTTTCCACGTAATTAAATCTCCTAATCCTATCCCGGGTTAGGATTTAATTACGTAAATTATAATTCATTCCACTAAAGAATTATAATTGTACTCCTAATCACATTCGAATTTATATTTTCGAGCCTTAATATTAAATACTTATTATCTCCCCACGTTAAGATTGCAGATATCCACCAATTAAATTTAAATACTGACATTATAATTTAATTGGCTGTTTTTATCCTTGAGACTTATCCACTTAATTTATTTGACGTATCGGATTCAAAATCCACTTGCAAGATTTGATACGATCAAAACTTATAAGCTTTCTCAAGGGATATCATCAGTCCAAATTAACAGGACGTGGATTCCTTCAACTATTAATATTCACCATATACATAATGTTATTGCCCAACCCACTGAGTTTATTGACTCATATAGAATCTCACTCTATGTGTAATCAAAGCAATAATCACTACATACACGTGTCTAGAAATGGAATTCAGATTAAGAGCATAAGTAATCATAATATTCATGAGTTCTAAATTATTTTATAAAGTCAGTATAAAATAATCAACTCAACTGGGTCCTGTTCAATACACACAAAGTGTACTAGCACAAATAGTTAGAATAAACCATTTTCCGTAGTCAAGACAGACCTACTAAAATTTGTGCTACAGTTCTACTGATGGTGTGTCCAATTCCATCTAAAACTGTAAACAATAAACTTGTATTCCAAAAGAACCGATGATCTAGTCTTCTGTGTGTAAGCCGTACTCTACACACTAGATCAAATACTCTTGCAAATACTAGACACATACACATATAATAAATGGCACACATTGCTCAAAATGAATTCTCATTAAAAATGTAAAGACATAACATAAAGCATATCTTTTAGTCTATATCTCTATCACTTCTTCCGTCATTACTAGGACATTGTTGGTCAGGAGGTGGCTCAGGCTATTCATCTTGCCTTTCAAGCTAAGGTCATCCCTGTTGATTGGAATCGGACACTCATTACTCTTATGCCCAAAGAAAGAAAGATTGAATAGGAATATTGAATATGCAAAGACTTGAAAATTTTAATAAAGGGAGAAATGGTTATATGCATAAAGAAAGAAAGAAAGGGGGAGAATTAATTGTTTATGCAAAATGACTTGAAATGTTAATCAGTTAAAATTTGATGCTTATATATAGGGGGAGCTACTCAATGCAGGGGGAGCTTAACAAAAAGCTCATTTGCAATTTTATGTACATTAAGATTAAATATTCATAATTGATGGATTATATTGAACTAATGTACAATTTTAAGTTTACGTTGAACATTGGCATCAAAACCTTAATTTTAAATGTTTAAGTTTCAAATGACTATAATCCTTAGTTCGATTGAATTTTGAATGCATATACTCAAAGTTTTTGTTATCATCAAAAAGGGGAGATTGTTGACCCAATTGATGATTTTGATGATTAACAAAACTATTTGAGTATCACTTTTGAAGGCTCTGATGATTTTGATTTAGTGTTTCAGATTATAAAACTATTGAATGATCAAAATCAGGAGTTACATAGTGTTCTGGATCGAATCTAATGTTTAGGTAAGAATTGTAGACATTAGAGTCGACTCCGAGAATCACAGAGCCGACTCCGGAACTGGCACGGACGTTAGAGTCGACTCCGAGACTGTTAGAGTCGACTCTCTCAGAAGAAGCAGAAAGTCGATTTTTCTGGCCCCGACCTAGAGTCGACTCCGGGTAAGTTAGAGTCGACTCCGGAAAAGTTTCTTGTCGACCCTAGAAAAGCCAGAGACGACTCCAGAAATACCGTTCTGAGATGCCTCGAGCTAGAGCCGACTCCAGAAAAGTTAGAGTCGACTCCAACCCACCTGGAACGAAAAATCAAGTTGACAGATCAGCTCTAACGGTAATATTTCTATTTTACCTCATTTCTAACGGATATATTTTGATACAAGGTACACTCCAACGGATAGTTTTCTTCCAAAAATGGTGTGAAAGAAATCTATAAAAAGGGAAGTCTATTATTCAAAAAGAGGAGCGGAAAATAGAAAGAAAAAGAGAGAAATCTAAGATAGACAAATCCCATTTCAAAAATCTGAGAGCTTGAATCTTGAGAGGAAAACCTTCTAGCTCAACTCCACTCCACTCCAAAAGCTCAAGAGGAATCCAAAGCGTTCAAAATTAAAGTCTTGGTGGATTTCCCAACTTGGAGAAAGGAGATTCGTTTCTTGCTTTTCAACTCTTCTCAACTGCTTCAACTGTGAAGAATCGGAGCTGAGGCTTGATTCAATCCAGCAAGGAGAAGAAAAGAAGAAAAGAAGAAAGCTCAAAAGCCAACCTATCTACAAATCAGGCTTTTCTAAACCTTGTTATTCTTAATTTGTATATTTGCTCATTGAGGAGCTTTGTATTTCAAAAACAATACTTATTTTGTATGTGCCTAGTTCAATCTGGGGGATTGAACTAGAGGAGGTAGTTTTACCTTGGTTCAAGCTTGGTTAAGCTTGGGTTAGGGTTTTTGTGCTGGTGAGCCCTTGAAAACCAGCTGGGTTCGTTGTGCGCCCGAGAAAACAACAAGTTCGAGTTGTGAGCTTTAAAACAACTCTGCTGTAATCTAGGGTGATTATAGTGTGGACCCAAGTGAATCTTGGGAGTGGACGTAGGTGTTGGATACACCGAACCACTATAAAATCTTTTGTGTTTGCCGTGTTCTATTGTCTCTTTCTCTATCTCTATCTTATTCACTGCACTTTATAGTTACCTTGCATTTGCCTTCATTAATCTCAAGCAAACTATTTTAAAAAGACTAATTTTTTAAAGAACCCAATTCACCCCCCCCTCTTGGGTTGCCATCTGGGCCAACAATTGGTATCAGAGCAAGTGCTCATTTAGAATTTGATCTCACAATCAAGGGCTAAAGATCCTTAGGGCAACACAAAGTGGTTCATGTTTTGCTGAAGGTCATTCTACGAATAGACCTCCTTTATTAATGGAACCAACTATTCATATTGGAAAGCTAGAATGAGAATATTCATTCAAGCTTCTGACTATGAATTGTGGGGAGTAATAATAAATGGACCTAGTACACCCACACACGTAATTGATGCACTATTGTTCCTAAGCCCGAAAGGGATTGGAATGATAATGATAGAAGAATGCACAATTAAATGCTAAAGCCATTAACATTTTGTATTGTTCCTTAGATTCTAATGAATTCAATCGAATCTCAACATGTAATTCCGCAAAAGAAATTTGGATAGGTTGGAATAACACATGAAGGAACAAACCAAGTAAAAGAATCAAAGATAAATATTTTGGTTCATAAATATGAATTATTTACCATGGAACAAAATGAAACCATCACATGCATGTTTACTAGATTCACTGATATTGTGAATGGTTTAAAAAGTCTTGGAAAAGTATATACTAACTCTGAGCTTGTTCGCAAAATTCTTAGGTCACTTCCAAGGACTTGGGAAGCCAAGGTGACAGCCATACAAGAAGCCAAAGATCTGAACATCCTACCATTAGAAGAGCTTCTTGGTTCGCTAATGACTCATGAGCTTCAAGTTAAACAACATGTCAATGAGGATGAGTCAAGAAAGAAGAAGACCATCGCCCTCAAGGCTGCAAAAGTTGAAGATAGCAGCAGCGGTAATGAAGAGGATGATGATGATGAGACAGCCCTCCTTGCAAGGAAATTCAAGAAGTTTATGCAAAGAAGGAGGCCCTTCCACAAGAAGAGATTTGTATCAAAAATGGAAGGAGAAAAAGAAAAGGATAAGAAAAAGGACAAGGACAAAGAGAAAGAGCCCTTAGTATGTTATGAATGTAAAAAGCCAGGGCATTTTAGATATGACTGTCCTTTACTTAAGAAGGCCTATAAGAAAAAGAAAAAGGCCTACATGGCAACTTGGACTGACAGTGAAGAGTCTTCTTCCGAAGAAGAAGAACAAAAAGAAGTTGCAAATGTTTGCTTCATGGCGGACGACAACGAAGAGGTAAGCACCGAAACCCCGATGATGAATTTACTTTTGATGAAATGTTTGAAGCATTCAATGAATTGATGATTGATTTCAAGGCTTTGAAAAAGAAACACAAATCTTTGAAAACTGAAAACTTAAATTTAATTAAAGAGAAAAATGAATTAAATCTAGTAGTTAAAGATTTAAAAGATAAAAAGGAAACACTTTTTAATGAAAAGAATGATTTGTTCATAAGATTGATTTGATTAAATCTGAAAATAAAAATCTAATTAAAGAAAAAGAATCAATCTCTAATGAAAATGATTTTCTAAAGAAGATGTTAAAAAGTATAAAGACATTGTTGAGAAATTTACTCTAAGCTCAACTAAACTAAATATGATTTTAGATAGTCAAAAAGCAGTTTTTGACAAAGCAGGTTTAGGGTATAACACATCTAGAAAACAAAAATCATTGAAAAATATTTTTGTAAAAGCCAACCAAAGTAATATTACTTGTTTTAAATGTAATAAAAAGGACATAAATCTTTTGAGTGCAAAACAATAAGTAATAATGAAAAATTAAACTCTAAAGGAAAGAAAATTTGGGTTCCGAAAGGAACAATCTTTATTGCTACTAACCATGAAGGACCCAAGAAAGCTTGGGTACCTAAACATAAAGTTTAAATTATGTTGCAGGAATGTCTTGTAGCCAAAGATCAAAGAAAAAGTGGTACCTTGATAGTGGCTGCTCAAGACATATGACGGGTGACAAAGATGAATTCATCACCCTGGAAGAAAAGAAAGGTGGAGTTGTTACGTTTGGCGATAATGGTAAAGGTCAAATTATGGCCTTGGTAAAGTTCGTATAACTCCATCTACATTTATTGATAATGTACTTTATGTTGATGGTTTGAAGCATAATCTAATTAGTATAAGCCAATTATGTGATAAAAACTTTAATGTTTCATTTAAATCTTCAATATGCACTGTAACTAATTCTATTGATGATAGCATTGTATTTACTGGTTATAGACATGGCAATGTTTACTTGTTGATCTAGAAAAATTATCTTTGAGTGATCATTGCTTAATTGCTGACAATGCTAACATAAATGAAATTAATTGGTTGTGGCATCGTAGATTAGGTCATGCAAGCACACACCTTATTTCAAAATTAATTAAAATGGATTTAGTTAAAGGCTTACCTAAACTAGTTTTTGAAAACAACAAATATGTGATGCATGTCAATTTGGAAAACAAACTAGAAGTTCTTTCAAATCTAAAAATGTTGTTTCAACTTCTAGGGCATTAGAGCTACTTCACATGGACTTTTTGGACCAACTAGAACCACAAGTCTAGGAGGAAAGAAATATGGTCTAGTGATTGTAGATGATTATTCTAGATATACTTGGGTAATGTTTTTAGCTCATAAAGATGAGACTTTCTCGATATTCTGAAATTCTTCAAGAAAGTCACAAATGAGAAAAACACTACCATAGTATCTCTAAGAAGTGATCATGGAACAGAATTTGAAAATCACCTATTTGAAAGTTTCTGCACTGAAAATGGTATTAATCATAATTTTTCAGCCCCTAGGACTCCACAACAAAATGGTGTAGTTGAAAGGAAAAATAGGACTCTAGAAGACATGGCCCGTACCATGCTATGCGAAAGTAACCTACCAAAGTACTTTTGGGCGGAAGCTATTAACACAGCATGCTACATCTTAAATCGAGCCCTAATAAGACCAATCTTAAAGAAAACACCTTATGAATTATGGAATGAAAGAAAACCAATATAAAATACTTTCATACATTTGGATGTAAATGTTTTATTCATAATAATGGTAAAAATAATTTAGGAAAATTTGATGCTAAATCTGATGAAGGAATCTTTTTAGGATATTCAACAACTAGTAAAGCTTATAGAGTATTTAACAAGAAAACCTTAGTAGTTGAAGAATCCATTCATATAGTTTTCGATGAGTCTTTAGCATCTAGTTCTAAAAAGCTTGATGATGAGGAAGATACAAACATAATTAAAAATATCTTGAAAAACTTAATATTGAAGTATCTTCAGATCATGAGCAAGAAGCTAAAGATGATGATTCACATAAGGACGATGATGTCAATATTGATCATAATGATATAGATCTTCCAAGAGACTGGAGATATGCTCATAGTCATCCCAAGGAATTGATTATAGGTGATCCATCTCAAGGAATAAGAACTAGATCATATATGAGAAATATTAGTAATCATCTTGCATTTGTATCACAAATTGAACCTAAAACTATGAAGAAGCTGAAAAAGATAATAATTGGATGTTAGCAATGCAAGAAGAATTAAATCAATTTACAAGAAATAATGTATGGACATTAGTGAAAGACCTAAAAATCATTCAGTAATAGGATCAAAATGGATTTATAGAAATAAACTAGATGAAAATGGCATAGTAATTAGAAACAAAGCTAGATTGGTTGCAAAAGGATATAATCAAGAAGAAGGTATTGATTTTGATGAAACCTTTGCACCAGTAGCTAGATTAGAAGCCATTAGACTTTTACTTGCATTTGCATGTCATATGAATTTTAACTTATTTCAAATGGATGTTAAAAGCGCATTTTTAAATGGTTTTATAAATGAAGAAGTTTATGTTGAACAACCACCAGGTTTTGAAGATCATGAATTTTTAAATCACGTTTTTAAATTACACAAGGCATTATATGGTTTGAAACAAGCACCTAGAGCTTGGTATGATAGACTAAGTAAATTTTTAATTGAAAATGATTTCACAAGAGGAAATGTTGATAAAACATTTTTGAAAAGAAAAAGTAAAGATTTACTTGTAGTACAAATATACGTTGATGACATTATTTTTGGTGCTACTAACGATTCTCTATGTCAAGAATTTGCCAAGTTAATGCAGGGAGATTTGAATGAGCATGATGGGAGAACTCAACTTCTTCCTTGGACTCCAAATCAAACAAAGCAAAGAGGGTATCTTTATCAACCAAACAAAGTACACAAGAGAGATTTTAAAGAAATTTGGTATGGAATCAATTAAACCCCTCGGAACACCAATGAGTCCTTCATGCAAGCTGGACAAAGATGAAGAAGGTAAGAAGGTTGATCAAAATATTATCGAGGTATAATCGGATCCCTACTTTATTTAACCGCAAGTAGACCAGATATTATGTTTTATGTATGTTTATGTGCTAGATTTCAATCAGAACCTAAAGAATCACACTTAATAGCTGTTAAAAGAATACTAAGATACTTAAGTGGAACAAAAAATGTAGGTTTATGGTATTCTAGAGACTCAACATTAAATCTGATTGCATACTCAGATTCTGATTATGCGGATGCAATTAGATAGAAAAAGCACAAGTGGTGCATGCCAATTTTTAGGAAGTAACTTAATCTCATGGTTTAGCAAAAAGCAAAATTCGGTTGCATTATCTACTGCGGAAGCAGAATATGTTGCAGCTGGAAGTTGCTGTGCTCAAATCCTATGGATTAAGAGACAACTTGAAGACTATGGTATCACACTTGATAAGACACCTATAAGATGTGATAATACAAGTGCAATAAATCTAACTAAAAATCCAATTCAACATTCAAGAACAAAGCATATTGAAATAAGATATCACTTTATAAGAGAACATGTAGCCAATAATGAAATTTGTCTTGATTATGTGAATACTGAAGAACAACTGGCAGATATATTAACAAAACCCTTAAGTGAAGAGAGATTTTGTTATCTTAGAGGAGAATTAGGAGTTTGTGATCCTTTGGAATAGTTTTCTGAAACTCTTAAGGACATCCATCTAGATTTCATCATTTTCTTGAAAAATCTTGATATTTCAATAAGGAAATCTATCTAGATCTTGATTCATTGTTTCCCCAATTGCTAAAGAACATTAATCTATAATTTGATGATTAATTTGAATAGTTTCAAATCCTTGAAACTTAATTTTTTATCTCTGGAACTGTTAGAGTCGACTCTGACAGTTTGTGGAGTCGACACCTGAGTTTTTGATGTTCTGTCTAAGCGATTAGAGCCGACTCTGGCTTTTGTGGAGCCGACTCTAATACGAGCGCTGACAGATTTTCTGGTTCGGAGCCGACACCCAGTTTTCGGGAGTCGACTCTAAGTCGAGCTAGGTCAAAAATAAAAAGGCGGAGTCGACCCCCAATCATTTCATTCGTCTCCAAAACCTATCCAAAGAACTCCAAAGCCTTTCCAACTTCCCCAAATCTACTCAAAACCCTTGATTAATCTTTCAATCTTCTCAATGGCACCTAAGAGGCGCGGATTCGTCGGTGGAGCATCCGTTCCAACGAAGAGACGCACTGTTCGGAGGCAACCCTCGCCTTCTTCCTCTTCGGCCACTCAAGAGGATTCCCCTCCTTCACCATCTTTCCAAAGGTTGATCATAGCCGGTAAGACCATTACCACTGGGAGAAAAGTGAACTTTGATTTTTTGAATCGGAAGGTTTCTCTGGAAGAAATTTGAAGGAAATGGGATGGGAAAAAATTTGCTCACTTGATATACCCACATATCCTGCTTTAGTAAGAGAGTTTTACAACGGTTTAGGAGAAGGTGGTTTAATAAGTATGGTAAGAGGAACAAGAGTGACAATAACCTCTGAGATTCTTGGAAACCTATTAGAAATGCCCACAATCGGATTGATGGAATATCAATATGAGGATAGAAGGGGCATTGACAAGAATGCTAGGGAGAGATGTGACTGAGTTTGAAGAAATCCTTGCAAATCAGTTGAATCTAGAACTCAGATTACTTCATAATATCTGTGGAATAATCTTATTTCCAAAAATTGGTAGATTCGAGTATGTCTCGGAGCGAGACGTGTTGTTAATGGACTGCATAATTATGAAGGCCAGTCAATTTAGCTGGCATGATGATTGGATACATGGCAGAGGCAGCTACAAAGAAGAGATCAACACTGCCATACGGTATGATTCTGACACTAATCTTTAGAAGCCAAGGTGTGCTCATTATGGAGAATGAACCTTTAAGAAAACTGAGACACTGATTATTATAGCATATCTACTATTTATCGGATGGGCTTTAAGAAAGTAAATGGTGTTTGGATGAAGGGAGGAAGAGAGGAAAGAGCAGAAAGAGAAAGAGCAGAGGAAACCAGAGTAGAAGACATCCCGGGACCATCCACTGAGGGACCATCTGTCCCTGATCCATCTATTGCGGGACCTTCTTCAGCTGGACCTTCAGAGGCCGGACCTAGTTCTATTCCCTCACCTCCACATCAGCCTATAACAAATTCTGGGAGATTCTCTGATGAACAACTTGATCAGCTAAGAGGTTTGCTTGCTGAGTATGATAGCCAGAGATCTCAAGAAATTTCTAAATTAAAAGAAGACTTTAATCAGTTGAAGGAAGAACTAAATTCGAGACTGGACATGATCTCCTTTACCTTAGGCAATTCAGTTGAATCCTTTGGAGCTGATCTTCACAAATCTTCGAAAGGATGGAAGGTATTGCTGATGGGTCAGGATCTTATGTTCATGCAACGGGTCAATTGAAGAAGGATATTGACCTTGCAGTCTCTCAAATCGAAGCTTGCCTTGAAAACTTTAAGAAATCACAAAAGGATGATGTAATGGAAATCATAGGTCATCTGAAGAAAATTGTATTCAAACACATCTGACCTTGATTTTGAGTTTGATAGTTTGTACTTAGGAAGTTTTTGAATATCTAATGTATTTCATTTTGAAATGTAAATGAATCAACTAATGTAATGGTTCTTGCTTATGAAATGCAATTTCACATTTTCAAATATTGATTGCCTGGATCCCTATGCTTTATTGAGTCTATAATTTTTATATAACTTTCTTTAACTAATACTCTCCTTATTGCTGATAACAAAAAAGGGGGAGGGATGGTTGAGATGGTTGAATATGCAAAGAAAGAAAGATTGAATAGGAATATTGAATATGCAAAGACTTGAAAATTTTAATAAAGGGAGAAATGGTTATATATGCATAAAGAAAGAAAGAAAGGGGGAGAATTAATTGTTTATGCAAAATGACTTGAAATGTTAATCAGTTAAAATTTGATGCTTATATATAGGGGGAGCTACTCAATGCAGGGGGAGCTTAACAAAAAGCTCATTTGCAATTTTATGCACATTAAGATTAAATATTCATAATTGATGGATTATATTGAACTATGTACAATTTTAAAGTTTACGTTGAACATTGGCATCAAAACCTTAATTTCAAATGTTTAAGTTTCAAAATGACTATAATCCTTAGTTTGATTGAATTTTTGAATGCATATACTCAAAGTTTTTGTTATCATCAAAAATGGGGAGATTGTTGACCCAATTGATGATTTTGATGATTAACAAAACTATTTGAGTATAACTTTTGAAGGCTCTGATGATTTTGATTTAGTGTTTCAATTATAAGACTATTGAATGATCAAAATCAGGAGTTACATAGTGTTCTGGATCGAATCTAATGTCTAGGTAAGAATTGCAGACATTAGAGTCGACTCCGAGAATCACAGAGCCGACTCCGGAACTGGCACGGACGTTAGAGTCGACTCCGAGACTGTTAGAGTCGACTCTCTCAGAAGAAGCAGAAAGTCGATTTTTCTGGCCCCGACCTAGAGTCGACTCCGGGTAAGTTAGAGTCGACTCCGGAAAAGTTTCTTGTCGACCCCAGAAAAGCCAGAGACGACTCCAGAAATACCGTTCTGAGATGCCTCGAGCTAGAGCCGACTCCAGAAAAGTTAGAGTCAACTCCAACCCACCTGGAACGAAAAATCAAGTTGCCAGATCAGCTCTAACGGTAATATTTCTATTTTACCTCATTTCTAACGGATATATTTTGATACAAGGTACACTCCAACGGATAGTTTTCTTCCAAAAATGGTGTGAAAGAAATCTATAAAAAGGGAAGTCTATTATTCAAAAAGAGGAGCGGAAAAATAGAAAGAAAAAGAGAGAAAATCTGAGATAGACAAATCCCATTTCAAAAATCTGAGAGCTTGAATCTTGAGAGGAAAACCTTCTAGCTCAACTCCACTCCACTCCAAAAAGCTCAAGAGGAATCCAAAGCGTTCAAAATCAAAGTCTTGGTGGATTTCCCAACTTGGAGAAAGGAGATTCGTTTCTTGCTTTTCAACTCTTCTCATCTGCTTCAACTGTGAAGAATCGGAGCTGAGGCTTGATTCAATCCAGCAAGGAGAAGAAGAAAAGAAGAAAAGAAGAAAGCTCAAAAGCCAACCTACCTACAAATCAGGCTTTTCTAAACCTTGCAATTCTTAATTTGTATATTTGCTCATTGAGGAGCTTTGTATTTCAAAAACAATACTTATTTTTGTATGTGCCTAGTTCAATCTGGGGGATTGAACTAGAGGAGGTAGTTTTACCTCGGTTCAAGCTTGGTTAAGCTTGGGTTAGGGTTTTTGTGCTGGTGAGCCCTTGAAAACCAGCTGGGTTCGTTGTGCGCCCGAGAAAAACAAGTTCGAGTTGTGAGCTTGTAAAACAACTCTGCTGTAATCTAGGGTGATTATAGTGTGGACCCAAGTGAATCTTGGAAGTGGACGTAGGTGTTGGATACACCGAACCACTATAAAATCTTTTGTGTTTGCCGTGTTCTATTGTCTCTTTCTCTATCTCTATCTTATTCACTGTACTTTATAGTTACCTTGCATTTGCCTTCATTAATCTCAAGCAAACTATTTTAAAAAGGCTAATTTTTTAAAGAACCCAATTCACCCCCCCCTCCCTCTTGGGTTGCCATCTGGGCCAACAGATGCCCTTTATCCCCTTTGTTGTTTATTTTGGCAGCTGATGATTTTTCTTGTCCCTTCTATCAAGCACAGGCAGATGGTAGCATTGCCCCTTTTATGGCCAGTCCCAGGGATCCTGCGATCTCTCATCTTTTTTTCGCTGATGCTTATATTCTGCTGGGTCTGTCTACCATTGCCAATGCATCTTCCTTTGCATATATTATCCAGTGTTATTATCAGGCTTCGGGTCAGAAGGTCAATGTGCTCAATCTTCTATATGCTTCAGCCTAAAAACTACCAGAGCTACCAGGGAAGCTATAGTCCATTCGCTGGGTATCTCATCTCAGACTGACCGCTTACTGTACTTGAGGGTTCCCATGATTGGTAGACATCCCCGCTGTGCTGACTATTCTGACCTTGAGTTGCGGGTCCATCAGCGCATTGAAGGGTGGTAGGTTACGGGATTATCTATGATGGCTAGGGTCACTATCATTCGATCGGTTCTCTCCTCTCTTCCTATGTATCTTCTTTCTAATGCTGCCATCCCGATCTCTTGCCTTAAGAGGATTGAGAGATGTTTTAGGGATTTCCTATGGGCCTCTATGCAGGATGGGCATGGTATTCACCTTATGTCTTGGGAGGGGATCTATATGCCGATCCAGGAGGGTGGTCTAGGGATCCAGTCTTTGGCTCTCAGAAGGGAGGCCTTTTGGCCAAGCATGCCTTGCGGTTCATCCTAAAGCCGCAGCGTCTATGGAGTTCTTTTATGCGTGTGAGATATGGTGATTGGACTTTTTCTTGCATATTCAGTCGTCTCGTCGGTATTCTTCCTTTTTGAAGGTGTATCGATATGGTAGCTCCATTCTGAATAACACTCCGTGGATGATTAGAGATGGCTCTTCCATTGATGTTATTTAGGACCTGGATTTCTGACATTCCTCTTTCTCGATGGCCCTCCTTCTTTAGTATTGACATCCCTAGTAGTATGAGAGTTAAGGATTTGATCTCTTCTGATCCTTCCTCTTGGTGTGTCCCGCTGGTGACCCGTTTCTTTGGAGAGAAGCTTTCTCGTCGGATTCTTTTCATTCCGCTCATCCCGGGTATTTCTACAGATTTCAGACTATGGCGGAGATCTTGTCTTTCTAGGGCCCCCACTAAGGATCTTGTGAAGATCTTCAGGCCTCAGTCTCAAGGGTCGTTAGATGCTGCATGGATCTGGAAGCTTTCCATCCTTCCCAGGGTCCAGCTCTTCATATGGAAGCTTCTGTGAGAATGCCTTCCTACTTGTGCTTTGCTTGCGAGGAGGGGTTTGCCTATCCAGCCTACCTATCCGTTGTGTGGTTTTGAGGCAAGTCTACTGTTCATGTCATCTTCTCTTGCCCTAGAGTGGGGCGGATCTGGCTGTTAGTTGGCTATTATTGTAGTTTGGATCTTATGGGCTCTCTGTGCTCCTCTTTCTTAGACGACCTTCGGAAGGCTCCCAGTACAAAAGTGCTCTTTGGGTTCTACGGCTTACCAGATCTGGTTGTCTAGGAACCATATTATCTTTACTGATGACAGTATATCCTTCCACAGGATTATGTGAAATATCAGATCCCTGACGACGGATTGTGCCTGTGGCTTCTATATAGGTGGTTTTGACTCCTCTGGTCTCTGGGGTTCCCCTGCTGCTTCGGCAGCGAACCGGCATATGGTTTTCATATCTTAGGAGCCCCCCTTCAGGGTTTGTCAAAATCAACTTTGATGGAGTGTCTGTGGTAGATTAGCTGGTTCTGCCTTTATCATCCATGGGCCGGAGGGCGACCTATTGGCGGCCGATGGATTTGATAGTCTGGACTCCTCTGTCCCAATGACTGAGCGCTATGCTGCTTGGGTGGGCATCTCCTGTGCCGTTCGGACTCTTTCATGCTTATAACCTCATTATTGAGGGTGACTCTATGACTGTTATCCGGTGGTTGCGGAGGGATGATGGCTCCCAAGCCCCTATCAATCCGCTCTTACATGACATATGGGCTATTTTGAGGGAGGCCCATGGAGTTCAGATTCGTCATACCTATCGTGAAGCTAATTCGGCGGCCGACTGGATGGCATCGTCAGTGGCTCATCATTCAAGTTTTTGAGTTGGAGGCAGGGTGATTCCTGTCCTTTTGTTCTATAGCAAATATTGTACTCTGATCATTATGGGCTAACTCGTACCCGTGTCGTATGATCGCCCGCTTGTACCAAAAAAAAAAAAAAAAAAAGAAAAAAGTCATTAAAAGGCTTTCAATCCATTTTTTATTTTTTTATTATATTATTGCTGCGTTGAAGAGTACTCCTAATCGAAGGAGTCTTTTAGACGGCTAACGTGCACGCGAGTCATAGTCTAAGAGCAATGCTTCACAGCTCGCTATGTCTTTTGGGTCTGATTGCTCTCTCTTTTTATTTCTAATTTTTATTTTCATATAAAAATTAATTATTTTTTAATTTTGATTAGCATGCTTTAATTTCATATTTTGTTCTTTTATTTGTATTGCTTTAATCATTATTTAGAATTAAGCTATTCTTTATTTTTAATCTACCATTTAGCATACCCCTATATAATTTTATTAACATAAGTGGGAGGGCTGCTTTTTTCTGAATTGACTCTCCAAAACAAGCGACATAAGCAGCCAAAATTTCAGTTCAAAATTTCAGCACACAAAACATGTACGTGAACAAAGCTCGAAATTCTTATAATTCGAGTTTTGAGAATCCAAATTCAGGCGCTTGTAATATTCTCGAGCATACATACATTCTCTAAATAATTTTATTTCAGAAAACTTATTGTGTGGATTTAAAGATACATCAAAACTTAACAAAATTTCGATGCTCGTCAATTTTCCATTGCTCGTGTGTTCAGAGAAGCCTGCGAGGAATATGCCAAAGCTGTTACAGGCCTGGCTTTCAAGCTGCTCGAACTCATTGCGCTAACCTTAAACTTGCCAGTGAAGCGATTGAACAGCTACTTCAAAGATCAAACCAGCTTCATCCGCCTCAACTACTACGCTCCATGCCCCTCCCCAGACCTTGCTCTTGGTGTCGGCCGCCACAAGGACTCTGGAGCCCTGACCGTCTTGTACCAGGATGATGTTGGCGGCCTCGATGTCAAAAGGCGGTCTGATGGCAAGTGGGTCAGAGTCAAGCCCATCACCAAAGCTTTTATCATCAATGTTGGTGACATTGTTCAGGTGCCTCAGCATCGACTCAATGCTTAAACTTTTGTATTGGATAGCACTGCACACTGATTTCTTACGTATAGTTTTCATTAAGTATTTGCTTCATCGTAATGTTGATAGGTTTGGAGCAACGACAAGTATGAAAGCGCAGAGCACAGGGTGACTGTGAACTCGAAGAAGGAGAGGTTCTCCACTCCATTCTTCTTCAATCCTGCTCATTATGTGACTGTGAAGCCATTGGAGGAGCTGGTGGATGCTGAGAAGAGCCCAACCAAGTACAAGGAGTATAACTGGGGGGAGTTCTTTAAGACAAGGAAACTTAGTGACTTCAAGAAGCTAGAGGTGGAAAACATCCAGGTCACCCATTTCAGGAAGACTGAGTGAATAATTCGCTGCTTTGCTTTGTGGTTATTAATAGTGGCTAGGCTGTGAAATAATTAGTGCAAAATAGTTGGTTAATGGTTACCAGCTGAGGTGACAAGGTAGAAATCATCAATAAATTATGGATATCCATCCAGTTCTGTAGTTAAACATCATACAGGAAAATGAGCCTGCACTGAAATTTTTCGTAATCAAGCAAGCTGATGCTGAGACTCCATTATAAAATATAAACGGGCATTATATTAACCTTGTTTCGGCAGTCCTTTAGACATCAGTCAAAATCGATCATTGAGGATTGTGTGGGAATCTTTGCTATTAAAACTCATTCTCTTACCATTTGAAAGACGCAGAACTTGGGTGAGTTGATTGCCCTTGGCTACGTTGGAAATGCTGCAACCCAAATTGCAGCTATTTTGTCTGGTTTGCCGGCATTTATTGTTGTAGAAATTATTTAACATGTCTCCAACTTTGGCTAATGTGGTTTATTTGTTTGGTTGTCTAATGCCGATAGAGGTGTGGATCCTGCAATTAACTTTGGTAAAAATAGATGGACAAGGGGAAGGAGGAAGGGTTGGGGGGAAGGGCGGAGGGGGTGTCAAGAGATCTATATGGCCTTGTTAACATAAAATAAATAAATAGTCATAAATAATAAATGTTAAATCATAAAACCGTTCTAATTTATTCTTTGACATAGACATCTTTACAGAATGCTTCCTTGAAGAACGTTTAAAGCTGTAGTCAAAACGCATCTATAGTCGTTATATTATTAACCAAGAAATACAAATTTATACAAGGTTAGTTTCTAATTTGGTATATATATATATATATGATCCTCCCTCCTGCTCTTCTTCCAACAGAAAGTTCAGGAATTCTAGTAAGGTAAGAGAAACTGAAATTAAACAATAAAGACTCCGGGAAAAAAAAAAAGAGAAAATCAATACTTATCCAGGTTCCAAACCCTTTCCCCATTGCACCAATGCTAAAATACAAGCAAATAAGCAATGCTGCAGTACTAATACCAGCACAAGGTTAACCAATGAATTGGAAAGTGCACATTATACAGGTGTGCTCGTGGGTTGTGCCCAGCAATTTTATGAAGATCAAAGTTAACGTTATTATGGAGAAAAAAATATATTATTTTCTGTTACCCAAAACAGAAATGTTTGTGACTGAGATATGGCTACTTACAACTTCTTTCCCTGAGAAGGTAATCCTCTACAATGACCACATGGACCAGCCTTTCCTATGACCTTTCCCTCCGTGGCCTCACAACTCTTGTTTACCCAAACAGATGGTATTCCGTGCATGTATTCTCCATCTAAATCCATAAATTTCCAGAATAAGAGAAACAACATACATTTCCTACCACTTCACATCCAATGTTAAAGCCTCGGGAGGTACAACAACAGACGGAAACTGAGTAAATGAAATATTAGACATCAGATTGCTCCATGCAGTAGAATCAGCTATAATGAAAGGTCTCTTCAGCTTCTTGGCTACCACAGGCTTCAGCTCCCTCCCCCTTCAACTCTAGCCACTATCTCAAACCATCGACGTTCGAGTGTAGGTTTTGTTTTCCACTCCACGGTCTTTTTCCAGATCCTGTCATCCTTGGTTATGTCTCTTTCCAGCTCCAAACGGAATTTGACTAAAGTTGATGACATGATTTTTGCTTTAAGGATTCGTGTGGACCTGTTCTGGAAACCTTTGTTGCCTAGCAAGTTTCTAAAGACTTTCTCCAACAGGACCAACCTCTTGCTAATAGAGCAAAATGAGCATGAAGGAATTTGTTTGAAATGACCACTGGAACACTTCTCAGATAACAGTTCAACTGTATCAGGGGATCTGAACATGGTTTCAACATAAGCAAGCATGTCACGTTTCCCATATGCAGTTACTGAGACTGATCCTACAACATGCACAGAAAGTAATGGAGCACATGAAGAATAGCCAAAAGCCCAGAACGGCTTATGCTCCTCACTTCGACTGGCTGAACTTCCATTCGGTGACAGACCAATGTCATAAGGGTGCATAAGAGAGATTTCTTGAGCACCCTCTAATTTTATTCTGATGCCATCGCCAACAATACACGTCTTACATGTCTATGTGTGATGTTAAGCTGCATGAAAAAATTGCATATTCTTCAGCATTCATTATATTACTATAATGAAATAAATTAGAGCAAAATATGCCTATAGGTGAAAAATGAGATAAAATGTGAAGTTGAACAAAGAGATTACAGAGGTCTAAAACAAAAGAAGTCTTAAAATTTTTGTTTAGCATAGACAGTTCAGTGAAGCTAAAAATTGCAAAGGTGAGCAGTCACAAAACCATGTAGTATGAGCAAATAAATTATCTGCAGATTCTTTTAATTTCAGTGAGATCCATATCCACACTCAATTCTGTCTTGTACCAGATCCTGATATATCCATTAACATATACAACCACACATAATTAGAAATATATAGGCACGATAACACTTAGATGCATGAAAGTGATAACCAAATTTCATTGGGAATGTCTGAAGTATACACTGACAATGAGCTAACAGCCAGTATTTTGATAAACTAAACTCAATTCATCTAAGCCTTTTCCCAACTACATGGGGTCGGCTAGATGAATCTGCTTCCTCTACTTGCTCTATTCAGGACTAAGTCAACACTCAAATTACAATTAGATTTATGACCACACCCGAGTGCCGGTGCAACGTCCCTTACCCATTTTCGAAACATCCGGAGACAGATGCAACTCATCTCTTAACGGAACGCCCTAACCCTTCGTATGGTTTAATTTAGTGGATTTATGTTTTAGGAGATCTGATGAAGTTTTACATTGGCTATCAGCTACCTAACGTAACCAGCCAGTATTTTGATAATTTTTTAAAAAAAGGATAAACGATCATGTCCCATGATATATAGCAAGTGTAAAATATTACAGCTCCTATGGAATGTTTCAGAAACAAGTTTGAAATCATTTAGAATCCTAATTTCCTAATTTGAATATCCACTGCCTATCCATGTGTACTTTTTATTTAATATCTAAGTTTCAAAGCGGATCTCATGTATTATGAAGGGGAAAAAAAAAAAAGAACAATTCCTTCTGTTTATGTTCTTTACACATATGTGAACCCTCACCAAAAATACTACAAATAAGAGGGATAAATGGTCATATGGCCCTTTTGTCTTCTCAATGTTGATTCGTAACAAAATTTGTGCTTCTAGAGGAAGAACGCTGCCAGCATAAGTACATAAAACTACATTTATCTTGAAGTACAGATGTCTGACTACATCACTAGTACCTTTTTTACCTGCATATGTTGCTCCCAGCCTTAGAAACTATATCAGATGAAATTCCAGATTAGCACAATGAGATTTCTCAATAATCATTAATGATTTGTTTCATAATTCCGATGCTTCTGTTGAGGAACATTAGTCCATGACAAATAAAATTAGAAATCAATTAAGCGAAATCAACAGCAACTATCTTTCACCTATTTAGTAGTCAAATATAATGACAAGAACCAGAGAAAAGATAGAAAGAAATTACAGGAATTTACTTTTCCAATTGTTCATATTTAATAATGGTACAGTAAACTAAGGTGGGAGCAGACTATTCCAAATCTGGTGGAATAGTCACCACATCACCCCAAAAAGAGTGATGCCTGGTTTCAATAGTAGCCTTTCTTCAATGATTTCACGTGCTGCACAGAAATATTTTATTGGATGTTTGTTTCACTATATGTCACATCAAGTTATAGATAATGCCTTATTTTTTTATTATATTCAAAGATGTCTGTGTTCATAATCAAGGAAGACATTAAACGAAGATGTTAACGCTCTTTAGTTTGTAACGACCCAGGGTCTCAAAATCAAGTTCGGTTTTACATATCAAGATACAAAGTTCTGTCCCATGTCAATGCAGCAAACCATCGTGAGAAGTAGAAAAAGAGCAAGAGAACTACAGAATACCATAGACCCCTTGTCTTCCCTCCACAAACAAAAGGTGCATCTCTTATCAACTTAATTTACTTCTTGGACAAGATTTTATCAATTAATTAAACCACGAGAAAAGGTGAACCCTTGGGAGTTACAAAACATCTACGTTTGCCCAAACAAAAAATGGAAAAGTAGGCAGTCAACATCCTCATTTCCCCAACACAATGCTCTTGCCGTATAAATAGTAGACTAAAGGGCAAACTTCAAATCGTTCTTTACACGCACAAACATACAGAGGATGGAAAGTCATCTCAAGGACATTCAACTCCCTTTGACCTAAATCCAGAAGGTTTTGTTACAATTTTTCCACAAAGGTTGCAGAATGTATTGTTCAGATTTAGTTCTCATCAAGATATACTATACTTACAAGATCAGCTTGCAAGATAAGATAGCACAAACTAACTAGCTTGCAGAATAAAATATCCCAACCACAAGGCTTGAAAATCCACAATGACCATTGAACTTTTGCCAAGTGCAGGAGTACTACAAGTGACCTAATGCACCCTACAAAATAACTTAATTTACTAAATTCAAATTAGAGAAAGTGCAGACAAAATATTAAAAGGATCTTCTACAATTTCGTGGAGGAACAGATTGAAACCAAGCATATCGGATTGCTATGGCAAGTTTTTCCATCCAACAAATGGCACTTGGAAAGGAACTTTAGGTGATTTTGAGACATGAAAACCAAGGCATAGACTTCACTTTTTTTTTTCAGATAGCATACATTTTCAGTTTGTAACCCCTGAAGAAGAGGATACGCTTTTAATTTAAGTATGGAGAAATTTGTAAGATGTGTCGAGAGGTATAAGTGGAGTTTCTGATTGGAGCATTTACGGGCCACCAAGATGTGGCTCCACAGCATGTTTGCAACACACAATCTGAACTTATGATTTTTGAGAAAAGTTCGGACAAGTTAATTTGGTGACTTTGGCATGTTCAAGCAGATGATTTGCTTGGATCTACATGGGTAAGTTGTCCAATTGGCAATCTTGGTATAACCTTGATCCTTGATGCAACAGTGGAGATTGGAGGAGAATTTTAATGATATTGAATTCATGAATGTGAATGTGACTAATCCAGGAGGATCATCTCACCAACATGGACCAATATAGCCGCTTTAGATAGGTCTAAACATGCTTTGCGAACAAGATCCATCACCTTCGGAACTCAATCAAGTACAAAATTTTAAGAAACTATAACTTCTAATCTGGAAAAAATTTGACAATGCGATTGAAGGCATAGTTGATGTAAGAGTTACTTTTGCTCAAATTTGAAAAAAAAAATGAAATTGTTATATTATTTTTGATAATTTGTATCCTTTTTAATTGGAAGAGGAATCCAACCCGATTTTGGACTGAACTTCACTAGCATAAAAACGACATCCTCTTCAAACTTCACTAGTAGAGAACTTGCACTTTCTCCTATTTAGCTAGAGGAAAATCTAACTCAAATGAGGAGGATCTCACTAATAGAAATAAAGGTATATTACAGTTTTGAATGAAAAAGAATAGGAGCAAAAGCAAAAAGCATAGACTTTACATTTTATCTACTAAAATCCAAATAAACAGAGTAAAGCAAAGACAACAAACTCTACTTTTTACCCATAATATGTACCACGATTTGTGAATTATAAAACATTAATAATAATAAAAGGGGATCTATACCTACTTCCACAAATTATCTTTTTTCTTTTTTCTATTCTAGATATTTAGGTTAAGCAAGTTAAAGGCAATTCTTATCGATTCAAGTTGGTGTCAAGACTTAGGAATCCTATTCAATGGAGTCCTTGTGTCTGGTTTAAACACATGAGCAGTACAAGCAAATAAGCAAAAAACTTTTAGTACCCAAAAACATCAAAAGAACAAAGAAAAGAATCGCTTCTACCTCAATGGATGCTTAGTTAAATGAAGAAAAAAATCATACAATTCACAGAGCTTGTGACTTGTTAGATATCTTCAATTTTAATACTTGCAACTCCTATCACAAAATTATCTCCAATGTCCAAGCACAACAAGAAGTTCATTCTACTTATATTGAAAAAGGTGGATACTTAAACAGCAAAAGATAGAGTGAAACAATAAAGCAAAATCCTCATCCACAAGATGAGGTAGCATAAGTTTCTTTGACTCCAGTTTTAGTTTAGCAAGAGTTAAATTTCCTAAATTGGTGGAACTCTAATGCAAGAGGATCATCAACTCATTGTCGACCAATTTGGCCACTTTGAGTAGGTCCAAACAAGCTTCAAGAGTAACATTCATCACATCCATGACTCAATTGAGTACTGAAGCCTTGATAAGCCATAACTTTAATTCAGGAAGAATTTAATGATATAACTAAAAGCGGATCTAACTTTCATGAGAATTTGAAATTTTCTAAAATATTTTTTTTGTTCTAGTAAGTTGTGTCTACTTTTAATTAAGAGAGGAATCCAACACATTTTTTAACAGATCTTCACTAGCAAGGAAAGTTTTGATCCTCTTTTAATTAGAAGAATATGACTCGAATAAAGAAAATGGAATTCTATAGAATAGTGAAAAAACTGCACTTCCGGATAAGGAGAATCCAACTTAAATCAGGAGGACCCCACTAGCATAAACAGAGGACACATATCATGTTTGGGAGAAGGAGAATAAAGGAAGTAAAAGCAAAAAAGCATAGATTCTGCTTTCCATCTAGTAGAACTTCAATGGATACAATGAATATGGACTCTACTTTATGATCCTAATATGCATCGTCGTTTGTGATCATAGAAAATTAGTGAAGGAAAAAAAGGATCTAAACCCCACTTTCACTAATAATCTTGTTTTCTTTTATTTTATTCTAAATATTCAAGTTGAGCAAGTTGAAAAAAATCCTTCTCTCTCTTTGATCAATTCAATGAATGATATTGTAATTACCATATTTATTTAGTAGATCAAGGTAAAAAAATCATGTTAATGATCCTAGTGTTTACAAAGGGATACGCAACAAGTCATTCTTAGTTGGATCCTTTAATTGATATTGTGAATGGATCTATTTGGATGAGGAATAATGTATATTAAGGTAATAGATCTACATCCAGTGGCATCACTCAAGAATCAGGCTTTTATGAGCAACCACTCCTCTAAACTATTACTACAAAAACTACGCAAAAGGGGAGTGAATGTGAATCAGAAGAGTGTGCTCTATGAATAAAAGGAAAATTCACATCTTTAGACCAATTAGATATGGTGCCTCTCAAAAGTCTATGGACTTGTAGAGAATTAAAGTATATTGCAATTGATAGACTGTAAATCATGGACAAGGAAATGCAAGGGGTTTAACAGAATGTCCATCACAAAGTTGTTTGCAGAAGGCCTGAAAAGAAAAGATAACAAAGATATTAAGAAATTAAATGCATACAAGATATGCATAAAAGTAAGGATTAATGATGTTGACACAAAGAAATGGATTTTTTTTCTTTAACTACTATTAAGACATTTCTTCTTCTTTTTTTCCTTTAGCTTTCTATGATTTCTCCTTCCTAACTATGCTATTACCTTGTCTGGAGAACTTCGGTGTTAGCTCCATTTATGTCCCACTTTGTTCTATTCTCTAGTAGTTTTAATAACTTTGGAAGTGCATATTTTTTAAGCAAGTGAGGTTGCCACTAAGCAACTACAAAACATAATATAATTTTGAAAGCAAGCCACTAACGAAATAAACAACCAGCCTTAAAAATAATTACTCACAAGGCAGAGATTCAAGTCACTGCAAAACATGTAAAAAGTCCGATCAACTACAACAGGAGATTCACAACTAAGAAAAGAATAAAAGATTGGAGCTCAAACTTCAAACTATCAATTCCATCACAAAGTTTGTGATCACCATCTACATACTAGCTAAAGCAAGCATAGCACAAGACCTCACGTAACCAGCAGCTCGATATGTCCATACACTAGTCACATAATCAAGCAGGTTAAAGAAACTAGCAGATACTATGGAACTCAAATGTCCTATCCTAAAAAAACAAATTAAAACCTGGAATCAGCCTTAGGACATATAAAAAGCAAATTTGACAACAATAGAAGATTATTGACCAAAAAGGCACTCATTTTAGTTTTTAGCTAACATCTAAGAGAAGAAAAAAAATTTACTAGACGAAATTTCGGAGTTCCTTTTTTGGGGAGAAACAATAGCTAATCACTCACAGCGGGCAAATGGAGCGAGAGCCAATCATCCCGACCACCACCACCAGAAACACGCAACTCGAGCGGCCCTTCCAACACGAAATCCCTAACGACTGGCATCAACCCCTCCAACCCTGCTCTGGCCAACAAATCCGGGCCGAAATCCACCGCGCCCCCGCCGCCCACCGTCCTCCACGAGACGACCTCGTCGGAAAGCTTCACTAACAAGACCGTCCGATCCACCCGGACGTGGAACTCGTACCTCTGGGATCCCCCCACCTTCACGCTCCCGGCGTCCAGATCCGAAACCCTAACGTCCCCCTCCCACTGCTCCCTCGCCGCGATCGCCTTCACCACGCCCTGCACGAACCCGAGTTGTGATCAGCGTCGCAGTTAGAAAGAAAGCAGAAAAGAGGAAGGGAGGAGATAAACCTGGAGGAACAGAGGGGATTGCGGCGATGGAGAATCGGCGAGGAGGGAGGCGTTGGAAGGGGATAGGGAGAGGGCGAGAGAGGCGGAGAAGAAGAAGAGAGTAATAAATACGAAAGCTGTTGCCATGGCGTTGTCTCAATTTTCTTTTCTCTTTATACGATCAAAGTCTACGGGATGGCGGTCGTCGCGGTCCGGTCATCGGGGTTGAGATCGGAAAATCGTGTTCCGGCGGAGGGGACAGGTACAGGGAGAGAGACGCAGAAGGGTTGAACGACTGAGGACGCGACCGACGCTTTTACGTTATCGATCATTAGGCGATGGGGTTCGCGAAACGCGAGAGCTGCGACCGAGTCGGTTCCGAGTCTAGAGGGCGAGAGCGTGAGAACTGAAATACAACGTTCAGACGGACACAAGGATAAACACGGAGGCAGATAACGCCGTTGGATTAGCGATGCATGTACCGTTGCCAGGGAGAAGGGTGGACGGGAGTCGGCTTACCGGAAAAGGAAAAAATATATTTACATCCCCTAGCATTTGCCCGTTACACCGACCCTGCACCGTGGTCCTGATCTCATCTCTGGAAGCTACCAAATTAGCTTTCTATATGACATTTTTGCGGTAACAGGATGCCTTCTGTCCATTGATCCATCGACATCCACAAGTAATAAAAATATTCTCATTATTATCAACTTATATTAATACCAAAACTTATATATTCTTATATATTTTCGGTCAAATTTTAGCATTCTTATTTCTACTAAAAATTTATGTTCAAATTCATATTTAAATTTGACATATACTCTTCGTTCAAGTTTTGATGTTATTGCATGGATTGAGGATTTATATCAAATTCTAATCAAAGCCAATCACAAGCATAAACTTTTGCTTTAATACCATATGATACGGCTGACTATTTTCTCTGGGTGGTATTATAACCTCCTGCGCAATTTTTAGATAATAATATGATAACTCATCCTAGGGATTGTGGAATCATGGCTCCGGCCTTTCGCATCGGCCTTTGGCTCCGACCTTTGGCGTCGGCCTCAGCCTTTGGCTCCGGCCTTTGGCGTCGGCCTCGATATATGGCTCCGGCCTCCAGCGTCGGCCTTGAACCCTGGCTTCGGCTCCAGCTTTAGCTTGGTGCCTTATTTTCCTACATATGCTATGACCCACTTCAAGTAACAGATCCCAAGATTCGAGACACCCGTTACCGTATATCTCGCTCGCCGAATCACAGGTAGGAACTAACACGCCCAGCAGTTATCGCCTTAAGCGGCCCCCATCCAGCAACGACTTACCCACTTGCCGTTCGAGGGAGCTTATCCTAACAAGGAAGATTCGACGGTTCAAAACGGAACGGAAAGAAAGGAACCTCCAACAGGTATAAAAGGGCCCCGAGCTCAGCTAAAAGGGGGGACTCTCTCTCTCTTTCATTCTCTCTCTCTCACTCTCTCTCTCTCAGAGAAAAGATACATTACACTCTTGTTCGACAAAGCTCACTAACTTGAGCATCGAAGGGTCTCGCCGGAAATACCAGCCCGGGGACTTCTTGCAGGTTTCAGAGGAGGAAGACAACCTTTCCACACCATTTTGGAGGCCCACGATAGATCTCAGTACGCCCGGTGCTCATCATAGGTGACTTGGCTGCATCAAATTGGCGAGCCAGGTAGGGGGCTCGCACACGTGGAAGGCGAAAGTTCTCCCTGTGACCCCACTGATTCTGCAAGGAAGACGATGGTGACAACACGATCCCAGGAAGCTTTCACCAGCAGGCCGCGGAGCGCATTCTGTGGGCTGAGCAATCGAGGCCAACCTCCGTGTTCCGCCCCTGCTCAGATAAGCCAGCCTGACCGACTTGAGGTTCTGGCTCACCAGGTCCAGGACCTGATGACAGTGGTACAGGAACTGCAGGAACACTGCTTTGCCGCTGCACCTCAACCCCCTCCGCCCGGCGAAGGGGTGCGCGGAACAATTCAGTCTCATCAAGGCGGGACTCCACCTGAGGCCTCTCATCACTCACCTCCTGAACCTCGTCGACGAGAGGCCTCAAAGCAACGGCGGTCTCTTTCCCATCATTCTGGTCGTTCCCACCGACGACCGGATGAGAAGGAACCCAGACGGGTGCACTCCTTACGCCGGCGGTCTTCATCGACTTCATCTTCTGACTCATTAAAGATGACGCCAATAGGAAGACAACCCGTCGGGCCGAGCAACGGCTCGATGAGTATCATCAACGGTTGGAGGAGCTTAGCCACCGGATCGCTAACCCTCATGGGACGAACTACGATCACCGTCCCCCGCTCTCCCGACGCATCATGGAGGAACCGGTCCCGCCCCATTTTCGTCTCCCCCAGTTGGACCCATACGACGGGACGGACCCACTGGACCACCTGGAGAGCTATAAGGTCCTCATGCAAGTCCAGGGAGCGACGGACTCCCTCCTGTGTGTCGCCTTTCCGGCCACCCTTCGCAAGACGGCGCGTGCATGGTATTCCCGCCTGCCACCGCGCAGCATCAATTCATTCCGATAGCTCAAACGATCTTTCCTGGCCCACTTTGATGCGTGCCAGAAGATCCCGCGAGTGGCTGATAGCTTATTCGCTGTCCAGCAAAGGAGTGGCGAGACCCTGAAGGACTTCATCGCTCGGTTCAAGGAGGCAGCATTGGAGGTATATAATCTGATGATTCTGTAGCCACTTTGGCATTAAAGCAAGGACTTCGTCCTTCTAGGTTCGCCTATTCCCTAGACAAGAAGCCTCCAAGCTCTTACGCCGAGCTTCTAAGCCGAGCCCAAAAATACATTCGCGCTGACGAGGCGGATTCTTCTAGGAGGGAAGCTGATAAGAACCCCAGCAAGAAACGAGCGTCTACTGAGCATGCCGGAGCACGATCCTGGAAGCCTGAGCCTCCTCACCGCTCAGATCGCCGACCACAGATACTTGTACCCAAGGAGCAATTCACTCCCCTCATGGCGCCGATATCTCATATCCTACTAGAAATTGAGGAGGAACCATACTTCAGGCATCCGCCTCCCATGAAGTCTGGGACCCCTCGCAACAAGGAGCTTTATTGCCGGTACCACCGAGATTACGATCATGACACTGAGGACTGCCGCCATCTGAGAAGGCCATTGAAGAGCTTGTCCAGCAAGGTCACTTGGGCAAGTTCGTTCGAAGGGGAAATCTTCCTACCCCAGGTTCATCGGCGCCTCCTACATTTCAGACCGGCGTGGACAATGCTCCTACGGAGAAGACCATAGCTATGATTTTCTGGAGGGCAGGTGGTGCTTCAAAAAGACAGCGAGAGGGAATATACTCTGTAATTCCTTTCTTCGGAAAGGATTTAGATGGGGTAGTTAATAAGCATGATGACAGCGTCGTTGTGTCCATGACCATAGCCAAACATCCTGTAAAAAGAATTTTAGTTGATAGTGGAAGTTCGGTGGATGTTTTGAGCTACGAGGCTTTTGTTCGAATGAACCTGTCAAAGTCTTCCTTTCGACCCGTCGCCACACCTTTAATGGGCTTTACTGGGGATTCTGTGAGCGTTGAAGGGAGATTGCCCTCCCTATCACAGCTGGGACCCCTCTGCGTCAAAGCACGGTGGTCATAAATTTCCTGGTGGTCCGGGTCCCGCTGGCTTATAACGCTATCCTGGGGAGGCCAGGCTTGAATTTACTAGATGTCGTCATCTCTACCAAGAGATTGTTGGTAAGATTCCCCACCGACGAAGGAGTCAGAGAAATGAAGGGAGAGCAAAGCCCGCCACCGCTTTGCTATCACTTATCTCCCAGTCCACTGGAGGCGGCGTCGCAATAATCTCTGAGCCGCTTGACCCCCGAGAGCAGGGAAGGAGGGGAGAACAGCCGAGCACCTCCTGACCCTCCTCTTGGGGGATGACCTGGCAAGGACCGTCCAGGTTGTGGCGCTACTTCCGGAGGAGGCATGTGATCGACTTCTTACTTTCCTGCGTACCAACGCGGACGTTTTGCATGGTCATCCTCAGACATACCAGGCGTCCCTGAGGAGGTGATCACTCATCGGCTCAACCTCAGGCCAGAGTATCGGCCGGTCCGATAGAAGAAAAGGAGCTTCGCTCCGGACAGACAGAAAGCTATCGACGAGGAAGTTCGCAAGCTGACGGCTGCATGCCATATTCGGAAAGTTCATTACCCCGAATGGTTGGCCAACGTGGTGATGGTCCATAAGACTAATGAAATCTAGAGGATGTGTGTGGACTTCACCGATCTCAACAAAGCATGCCCCAAGGACAGCTTTCCTTTGCCTTGGATCGATCAACTGGTGGACACTACATCCAGCTATGAGATCCTTAGCTTCATGATGCCTTCTCTGGATACAACCAGATCAGGATGAACCCGGTGGATGAAGAAGCTACCTCCTTCATAACTGAGAAGGGGTTGTACTGCTACAAGGTAATGCCATTTGGGCTAAAAAACGTGGGAGCCACCTACCAAAGGTTAATGAATAAGGTCTTCAAAGACCAGATAGGACGCAACATGGAGGTGTACGTGGACGATATGCTGACAAAAAGTGTCCACGCCACCAACATATCGCCGACCTAACGAAAACTTTTGACAACCTCCGCCGATACCAGATGAGGCTGAACCCACACAAGTGTGCGTTGGGGTGACAGCCGGAAAGTTCTTGGGTTTCATGGTGACCCAGTGAGGAATTGAGGCAAACTCGAACAAAGTTCAAGCCATCCTGAACATGAGGTCTCCCACCAACAAGAAGGAAGTACAGCGCCTGACGGGAAGGGAGGCGGCCTTAAGCCGTTTCCTATCCAAGCCCACTGAGAGGTGCCTGCCTTTCTTCAAGGCGCTCCGCAGGGCCAATGGATTCGAATGGACGAAAGAATGTCAGAAGGCGTTCGAGGGGCTAAAGGAATTCCTATCTACCCCGCCACTGCTGTCCAAGCCAACGGATGGAGAAGAGCTTCTTCTGTACCTCGCGGCTTCTCCCGAGGCCGTCAGTTCCGTGCTGGTCCGCAGGGATACCAATGGCATGCAAAAGCCGATGTATTATACAAGTAAGGTGCTCCACGATGCAGAGACCAGGTATTCAAAGATTGAGAAGATTATCTTCATGTTAATCATATCTACCCAGCGCCTACGACCATACTTCCAAGCCCACCCGATCGCGGTGATCATAGACCAACCTTTAAAGACAATTCTTGCTCGCCCGGATACTTCAGGCCGATTGGCGAAGTGGGCGCGCAAGTTAGGGGACTTTGATCTATCTTTTCGCCCTCGGTCGGCCATGAAATCCTAAGTCCTGGCAGATTGTTTGGTCGAGTATACCTGGGGCGAGGATCAACCCGAAGAGGCCTTTGCAAACCCCTCGCTTCTCGGAACCAGAGATGATGAATGGATCCTTCATGTAGACGGTGCATCAAATTCTCAAGGGAGCGGAGCAGGCCTCATCCTGGCCAACTCGGACGGGGTTGTAACCGAGTGTGCGCTCCGTTTTCTCTTTCCAGCCACCAACAATCAGGCGGAGTACGAAGCTCTGCTGTCTGGGATAAGACTAGCCCGAGAGCTCGGGGTGAAATGCCTTAGGGCGTTCACTGACTCCCAGCTGGTCACTGGCCAAATCGCAGGGGAGTATGAAGCAAGGGATCCCACCATGTCCCGCTACTTAAGTATAGTGCAGTCGCAAGCTTCTCTCTTGGCTTATTTCAATGTAAGCTATATTCCTCGAGGGGAAAATGCTAGAGTCGACGCCTTGTCCCATCTTGCCACCTCAACTGACAGGATGTTGGGAAGAGCTTATGTAGAGCACCTGGAAGCCCCAAGTATTGATGTAATGAGAGAAACTCTATCAATTTGGCAGGAGCCTTCCTGGATGGATGCTTATGTCCGGTACCTTACCAACGGTACCCTCCTTGAAGACCCTGCCGAGGCCAGGAAACTCAAAAGACGGACCCCAAAGTTTTTCATAATGGAGGGAAAACTCTATCGAAGGTCGTTCTCATACCCGGTTCTCAGATGTGTTGGCCCTACAGAAGCATATTACATCCTGCGAGAGATACATGAAGGTATATGTGGAAGCCATCTGGGGGGCAGAGCTCTTGCATACAAAGCCCTGCGGCAGGGATATTACTGGCTGACAATGAAGGAGGATGCATCCGAACTTGTTAAGAGGTGTGACAGCTGCCAACGCCATGCAAATATTCAACATCAACCGGCGTCCCAGCTGACCCCCCTGGCCGCACCCTAGCCCTTCGCCCAGTGGGGTATGGATATCCTGAGACCATTCCCTCCAGCCTCCGGACAACGCAAATTCTTATTAGTAGCGGTTGACCATTTCACCAAATGGATCGAGGCTAAGGCCCTCGCCAAGATCACTGTGGGCAAAGTAAGATCTTTCTTCTGGAAGTCTGTCGTGTGTCGGTTCGGACTGCCACATACCCTCGTTACTGATAATGGCCGATAGTTTGACAACATGGCCTTCCGGAAATTCTTCACCGACCTGGGCATTCATCAACGATTCACCTCTGTGGGCAGACCAATGACGCAGCCGAGGTGACCAATCGCATTATCCTCCAAGGGCTCAGGACCCGGCTAGATGGCTGCAAAGGACGTTGGATGGAGGAGCTTCCCAGTGTATTGTGGGCCTACCACACGATGCCATGAGCCCCCACCAGGGAAACTCTTTTCAACCTGGTCTTTGGGACTGAGGCCGTCATTCCGGTGGAAATAGGTGTCCCCAGTCCCGGATAGATTTATACCACGAAGAGAGTAACCCAAGTCAGCTGCGGGCCGATCTAGATCTAGTGGAAGAATTGCGAAACCAGCGCAACTTCGCATGGCGGCTTTCCGTCAGCGAGCGGCCAGATACTACAATGCTCGAGTACGGTCCAAGACATTCCGCCCAGGAGATCTCGTCCTGTGACGAGCTGAAGTATCAAAGCCGATGGAGGGAGGCAAGCTGGCACCAAAATGGGAAGGACCATACCGTGTCAAAGAAGTGCTTCATCATGGGGCATACAAAGTTGAAGAGCTAGACAGAAAAATGCTCCCTCGCACTTGGAACGCCGATAATCTACGTCGATATTATCAGTAATATGCTAACTTCATTAACCTGAACCTGCTTAACAGATTGCTGTTCAAAATATTTTTATTGCTTTTCGAGTGATCATACTTCTCACTAAAGCCTGGCTCCGTGTCGGCACTTAAAGCCCGGCTCCGCGTCGGCACTAAAGCCCGGCTCCGCGTCGGCACCTAAATCCCGGCTCCGCGTCGGCACCTAAGCTCGGCTCCGTGTCGGCACCTAAAGCCCGGCTCCGCATCGGCACTAAAGCCCGGCTCCGCGTCGGCACCTAAAGCTCGGCTCCGCGTCGGCACCTAAAGCCCGACTCCGCATCGGCACCTAAAGCCCGGCTCCGCGTCGGCACCAAAGCCCGGCTCTGCGTCGGCACGAGCGAGGTCTAATACTATGGTTCAACTTTTGTTTCTGCAATCAAGACTGATTCTGTATCAGTTCTCTAACTGAAAAAGAAATCATGCTGTAGCTTTTTAGCCACTGGTGGTTGGTTCGCGACAACTCATATACCAGCAAAACCATTATGATCAAAGACAAGTGTTATGGATCGAAGGATTCATTAACAGCTAAAAGTTTACAAAATTGCCGATCAAAGTCAGACTTGAGGCAATACAATAAAAATAAAAAAAAAAAAAAACTAAGGATCACTTGGGGCTGGGTCATCCTCCTCAGGGACTTCATCTAGCTCCAATCCTTTAATTTCCTCAAGGTCGTAGAGTTTCTAAATCTTTTCCTTGCAGTCCTGGAAGCCAGCTTCGTAAGCGAATGTCTGTTGCTCCAGATAGCAACCCAAGAGGGGGGGTGAATTGGGTTTTTCAAAAATTTAAACTCTTTTGAAAATAAACCCCAGCGGAAATAAAACTTAGATTCGTATAGATTAAAATAGAATATGCACAAATAGAAATTTAAGATAATGAGACAATCACGACAAAGATTTTATAGTGTTCGGTGTACCTATACCTACGTCCACTCCCAAGTATCTCTTGGGTCCACACTATAATCAATCTGATTACAGCAGAGTTATTTTGCAAGCTCACAACTCAAACTTATTGTTTTTCCGGGTGCACAACGAACCCAGCTGGTTTTAAGGCTCACCAGCATAAAACCTTACACCACAAGCAACTGCTTGCACAAGGCTAACAGCCTCAATGGAATCAATCCTCCGATTGACCCAGCAAACAATAATTATTTTTACAAAACAAAAGCTCCTCCAATGAGCAAATATACAGTGATAAAGCATGAAATAAGAGATAGGAATCAAAGCCTGATTTGCAGATCTTGGTGGCTTGCTTCTTCTCTTCTCTTGGATGGATCTTCCTTTAAAATGCTCTTGAAGCTCCGAAGATCAGAAAACTAGGGCTCCTTCTTTTCTTGAGATTTCTTCAAAGTGAAGCTATGAAAGCTTGAATCTCTCTCTTTTCTTTTGGGGAATCAGTATGATCTTTCCTCTCGAATCTTCCCTCTTTTCTTTTCTGATAGATTTCAAAGATTTGTCTCTATTCTTTTCTTTTTGCCTCTCTTCTTTTCGGATGCAGTAAACCCTTCTTCTTATAGATCAGTATAATCCATAAATAGTTTAAAACTATCCGTTAGAAACAAGTGTAAGAAGGATTAGATCCATAAATAGCAATAGCCGTTGGAATTAAAAAGATAAAAGTAAAGTTTAGAGTCGTTCTGACAGTTCTAAGTCGCGTCTGACATTCTGGAGTCGGCTCTAACTTTTCTGGAGTCGGCTCTAAATCGAAAATCCCCAAATTCTTGAACTGGAGTCGTCTCTGGCTTTTCTGGGGTCGACACAAAAAACTTCTGGAGTCGACTCTAACAGTCCCGGAGTCGACTCTAAGTCGTGGCCAGAAAAACCATCGTTCTGTCTTTTCTGTTGGAGTCGGCTCTAACAGTCCAGGAGTCGACTCTAAGTCTGTGCCATTTTTGGAGTCGACTCTGCGATTCCATGTGTCGACTCTAATGTCTGCAATTCTTACCTTGACATTAGATTCGAACTAGAACTTGATTTGTCTTGTGATTTTGATTAATAAATCAATCATACACTGAAAAACTTAATCAAAATCATTAGTAACTTCAAATGTTATACTCAAATAGTTTTGTTAATCATCAAAATCAACAATTGGGTCAACAATCTCCCCTTTTTGATGATGACAAAAACTTTGAGTATATGCATTAAAAATTCGTTTGAATTAAGAATTATAGACATTGTTAAAGCTTTAAAAACTTCCTAACAGAGAATTTGATGCCAATTTTCAAAATGAATCAAAAAAATACTTGAGTTTTATTATAAACATCAATCAAGATAATTTTACTTTACGTAGGAAATTATTAAGCTCCCCCTGCATTAAATAACTCCCCCTATGTAAATAAACTGAAATCGATTGATACATATTGATTAGAATTTATAAATCTCAAAATTTCTCTCCCCCTTTTTTTGATATGCCAAAAGATTGAAATCTTATATTCCTTTAATCTTATATTCTTCCATTCTTATTTCTTTTATGCATATACAATTTTCTTCTCCCCCTTTTTTGTTATCAGCAATAAGGTGAATTTAAAAACAATAAAGAAGGTTATCAGAGCGGGGTCGTTGGTTCATTCAATCATAGAGATGGTAATTGGTTCTTATAGACAAATTTGCAATAAAAGGATAATTGTATTTCAATGCAAGATTCATTACATGTGTCAATTCAAGTACATTCTCAGAAAGTAACATATTCAAGTGTATCCACAGTAAATCAAAATTCCTAGATACAAGCTATCAAAGTAAAGAAAGCTAGAAATCCTAAGATACAAACTAGGATAAGACAGGATATCAAAATCAAACATGCTTGTAAACAATTTTCTTCAAATGTCCAATCATTTCCATAATTTCATCTTTTTTGTCTTTCTTAAATTTTTCAAGACAAGCTTCAACTTGAGCGACAGCAATATCAAGATCTTTCTTCAACTGACCAGTAGCATCTAAATAGACTCTTGATCCATCTGCTATCCCTTCTAGTCTTTCAAAAAATTTTGAAGCTCAGATGACATGGCATTCACTGATTTATCCAAAGTAGAAACTATCATGTCAAGCTTAGCAGATATCAATTTCATTTCACTTCTCATATCCGAATCATGCTCAGTCAGTAGGGCTCTGAGCTGATCAAGCTGTTCCTCTGAAAATCTTCCAGATACCAAGGCTGACTGATGTGGAGGTGAAGGATGAGTGCTCGGTCCAGCCTCTGAAGGTCCAGCAGTAGATGGTCCAGGAATATCCTCTGCTCTGGCCTCCTCAGCTCTAACTTCCTCTGCTCTGGTCTCTTGTCCTCTTTTTATCCAAAATTATTCTCTTTTCTGAAGCCCATGCGGTGAATTGTAGAGACACTGTAGTAATCAGTATGCCTTAACTTCCTTAGTGGCTCATTATCCATTATTAGCACACCTTGGCTTCTAAAAACTAATGTCAGAATCATACCGTATGGTAGTGTTGATCTCTTCTTAGTTGCTGCTTCTGCCATGTAGCCAATCATCATACCACCAAGTTAACAGGCCTTCCGGTAATGATACAGTCCATCAACAGGATATCTCGTTCCGAAACATATTCAAACCTTCCAATTTTAGGAAACAAGATTCTTCCACAAAGATTGTGAAGTAATCTGAGTTCCAAATTTAGTTGATTAGCCATGACTTCTTCAAACTCAGATACTTCTCTCCCTAACATCCTAGATAGGGCACCTCCTCTATCATCATGTTGATACTCAACTAGTCCAATAGTAGGCATCTCCAATAAATTTCAAGAATCTCGGCTGTGATTATTACTTTGGTTCCTCTTACAAAACTCACTAATCCTCCCTCTCCTCTACATAAATCATTGTAAAATTCTCTCACAAGGGCAGGGTATGTAGGAACATCTAAAGAGCAAACTTTCTCCCATCCCATTTCTTCAATAATCGACCAATTGCAAAGCCCTCCGAAGTAAATAAATCGAAATCTACTTTCCTTCCAGTTGTAATGGCCTTACCCGCTAATTGATCTACCCGTGGAGAAGATGGTGAAGGTGGAGAAGCATCTTGGGTGGCGGATGATGAAGACGGTGAGGGTTGCCTACGAATCGTCCTTTTCTTGTGGAACGGCCAAACTTCCAACAAACGCACGCTTCTTAGGAGCCATTGGATTCGATTGGAATGAGTTATTGAGAGATTTGAGGGGTTTGGAGGAGTTGGAATCGGTTTGGAACGGTTTTAGAAAGGGTTTAGGAGACGATAGGATCGTTTGGGTGTCGACTCCGCCTTTTTATTTTGACCTAGTTCCACTTAGAGTCGACTCCCACAAAGCGAGGTGTCGGCTCCGGACTAGAAAATCTGTCAGCGCCCGAATTAGAGTCGGCTCTACAGAAGCCGGAGTCGGCTCTAATTGCCCAGACAGAACATCAAAATATGAAGGTGTCGACTCCACAAACTGCAGGTGTCGACTCCACAATAGTTTCAGTGAAAAATTCAAATTTCAAGGATATGAAACTAATCAATTTAATCAATAAATTCTAGATAAATGTTCCTTATCAATTGGGGAAACAATGAATCAGATTTCTAGATAAATTTCCTTATTGGACATAGAGGATTTTCAAGAAATTAATGAAGTCTAGATAGTTGTTGTCCTTAAGAGTTTCAGAAAATCATTCTAAAGGATCACAAACTCCTAATTCTCCTCTAAGATAACAAAATCTTTTCTCACTCAAAGGTTTGGTAAAAATATCAGCTAATTGATCATTAGTATTAACATAATTAAGATAAATATCATTATTAGCTACATGTTCTCTAATAAAGTGATGTCTAATTTCAATGTGTTTAGTTCTTGAATGTTGAATTGGATTCTTAGTTAGATTGATGGCACTAGTGTTATCACATCTAATAGGAATTTTATCAAGTGTGATACCATAATCTTCAAGTTGTCGCTTAATCCAAAGGATTTGAGCATAGCAACTTTCAGCTGCAACATACTCTGCCTCAGCAGTGGATAATGCAACCGAATTTTGCTTCTTGTTAAACCAAGAGATTAAGTTACTTCCTAAAAGTTGGCATGCTCCACTTGTACTTTTTCTATCTAATTTACAACCAGCATAGTCAGAATCAGAATAAGCAATCAATTTTAAGGTTGAGTCTCTAGAATACCATAATCCTACATTTTTAGTTCCATTTAAGTATCTAAAGATTCTTTTAACAGCAAATAAATGTGATTCTTTAGGATTAGATTGATATCTTGCACATAGACAAACAGAAAACATAATATCTGGTCTACTTGCAGTTAGGTAAAGAAGTGATCCGATCATACCTCGATAATGCTTCTGATCTACTTTCTTACCTTCTTCATCTTTGTCCAGCTTGCATGAGGGACTCATTGGCGTACCAAGAGGTTTAGCAGATTCCATACCAAACTTCTTGAGTATTTCCCTTGTGTACTTTATTTGGTTGATGAAAATCCCCGCTTTCTCTTGTTTGATTTGAAGTCCAAGGAAGAAGTTGAGTTCTCCCATCATGCTCATCTCGAATTCTCCCTGCATTAACTTAGCAAATTCTTGACAAAGTAGATTGTTAGTAGCACCAAATATGATGTCATCAACGTAAATTTGAACAATTAATAAATCCTTTTCTTTTCTTTTTAAAAACAAAGTTTTATCAACGTTTCCTCTTGAAAAATCATTTTCAATTAAAAATTTACTTAATCTATCATACCAAGCTCTAGGTGCTTGCTTTAAACCATAAAGTGCTTTGTGTAGTTTGAAGACGTGGTTTGGAAATTCATGATCTTCAAAACCAGGAGGTTGTTCAACATAAACTTTCTCATTTATAAAACCATTTAAAAATGCACTTTTAACATCCATTTGAAATAGATTGAAATTCATATGACATGCAAATGCAAGTAGTAGCCTGATGGCTTCTAATCTAGCAACAGGTGCAAAGGTTTCATCAAAATCTATACCTTCTTCCTGATTATATCCTTTTGCAACTAATCTAGCCTTATTTCTAATTACCAAGCCATTTTCATCCAATTTATTTCTAAAAACCCATTTAGATCCTATTATAGGGTGGTTTTTGGGTCTGTCTACTAGAGTCCAAACTTGGTTCCTAATGAATTGGTTTAACTCTTCCTGCATTGCTAACATCCAATAACTATCTTTCTCAGCTTCCTCTATAGTTTTAGGTTCTATATGAGATACAAATGCAAGATGATTATTGATATTTTCATTGACGATCTAGTCCTTACACCTTGAGATGGATCACCTATGATTAGGTCTTTAGGATGACCATAAGCATATCTCCAATCTCTAGGTAGATCTTTGTCATTATGAGCAGTATCAATACCATCATCCTTAGGTGAGTCATCATCCTTAGCTTCAGGTTCTTGATCTGAAGATACATTTAATTTTTCAATACCTCTTTCAATCAAAGATGTATCTTCCTCATCATCAATTTTATCTGAACTTGATGCTAAAGACTCATCAAACACTATATGAATGGATTCTTCTACAACTAAGCTTCTCTTATTAAATACTCTATATGCCTTACTAGATGTAGAATATCCTAGAAAAATACCTTCATCAGACTTTGCATCAAACTTCCCAAGATTGTCCTTACCATTGTTATGAATAAAGCATTTACAACCAAATGCATGAAAATAACCTAAATTTGGTTTCCTATTATGCCATAGTTCATAGGGAGTCTTCTTAAGGATAGGTCTAATTAGGGCTCTATTTAGGATGTAACATGCTGTGTTTATAGCTTCCGCCCAAAAATATTTTGGAAGTTGGCTTTCACATAGCATGGTACGGGCCATGTCTTCTAAAGTCCTATTCTTCCTTTCTACAACTCCATTTTGTTGAGGTGTTCTAGGTGCTGAAAAGTTATGATGTATGCCTTTTTCAAAACAGAATTTTTCAAATAAGTGATTTTCAAATTCAGTTCCATGATCACTTCTAATAGACACTATGGTAGTATTTTTCTCATTTGTGACTTTCTTAACAAATTTCAGGAATATTGAGAAAGTCTCATCTTTGTGAGCCAAAAAATTACCCAAGTGAATCTAGAGTAATCATCTACTATCACTAGACCATATTTCTTTCCTCCTAGACTTGTGGTTCTAGTAGGTCCAAAAAGGTCCATGTGTAGCAGCTCTAGTGGCCTAGTAGTTGAAACAATATTCTTAGATTTGAAAGAAGTTCTTGTTTGTTTTCCAAATTGACATACATCACAGATTTGATTATTTTCAAAATTTAAGCTAGGAATACCTTTAACTAGATCCATTTTCAATAGTTTAGAAATTAGGTGTGTGCTTGCATGACCTAATCTACGGTGTCATAGCCAACCAATCTCATTCATCTTAGCATTATTAGCAACTAAGCAATGATTACTTGGAGATAGATTACTCAAATCAATTAAGTACATATTGCCATAACGTTTACCAACAAGAATAATGCTATTATCAATGGGATTAGTAACAGTGCAGACAGAAGCTTCAAAGGAAACTTTGAAACCTTTATCACACAGTTGGCTAATACTTATCAAATTATGTTTAAGTCCATCGACATATAAAACATTATCAATATGAGTAGATGGAGTAATTTGAATCTTACCAATACCCATGATATGGCCTTGACTATTATCACCAAAAGTAACTACTCCACCTCTTTTTGATTCAAGGGTGATGAATTGATCTTTGTCACCCGTCATGTGTCTTGAGCAACCACTATCCAGGTACCATTTTCTTTTCAGTCTGATGGCTGCAAGACACTCCTGCAAAACATTCATGTCTTAATTTTAGGTACCCAAGCCTTCTTGGGTCCTTCATGGTTAGATGCATTAAATATTTTCCTTTGGGAACCCAAATCATCTTTCTTTTATTATGTGGAGATTTACACATATAGGATTTATGTCCTTTGTTTCACATTTAAAACAAGTAATATTTGATGATTTTTTAGCATGTACAAAAATATTTTTCAAAGATTTTTGCTTTTTAAGTGGATTATATCCTAATCCAGCTTTATCAAAAATAGCTTTTTGATTATCCAAAATCATATTAAGTTTGATAGAGCTCAAGGTAAATTTATCAACTATAGGTTTAAGTCTATTAACTTCATTTTTCAAGCTTTCATTTTCTTTCATCAAAACTTCTTTTTCTACAACATGCTTTTCATTTTCTAAGGATAGTTTTTGCATTTGATTTTTTAGATCTTTGTTCTTTGAACTTAAGTTTGCAAAATCATCCATTAATTCATAAAAAGCACTATGCAATTCATCGAAAGTAAAATCATCAAGAAAACTCGGACTTACCTCATCATTGTCCGCCATGAAGCATAGATTGGCCATTTCACTCTTTTCTTCCTCTTCGAACTTGAGCTTTCCGAATCACTCCATGTGGCCATCATTGCTTTCTTTTTGAATTTCTGGGTGCCTTTCTTTAGTTGTGGGCATTAGATTTAAAATGATCCGGCTTTTTACATTCAAAACAAATAACTTCTTTTTCTTTGCCCTTGTCCTCATCTTTTCTTGCAAAGGGCTTTTTCTTTTCAAACTTCTTCTTCTTCATGAATTTTTTAAATTTTCTTGTGATGAGTGCCATGTCCTCATCATCATTTTCATCTTCAGATTCATGAGGCCCTTCCATATATTCAGAAATCTTAAGAGCCATAGTCCTCTTCTTCTTTGACTCATCATCATCAACATGTTGCTTAATTTGAAGCTCATGAGTCATCAAGGATCCCAATAATTCTTCCAGGGGTAGGGTACTTAGATCTTTTGCCTCTTGTATTGCAGTCACTTTAGCTTCCCAAGTCCTAGGCAAAGAACGTAAAACCTTCCTCACAAGATCAGAATTATCATAAGATTTACCAAGGCTTTTTAAACATTAACTATATCAGTAAATCTTGTAAACATATCAGTAATAGATTCACATGCATCCATCTTTAACAATTCATACTTATGAACTAGCATGTTAATCTTGGATTCCTTGACTTGATTTGTTCCTTCATGGGTAACCTCAAGTCTATCACAGATTTTCTTAGCAGAAATGCAAATAGATATACGATTGAATTATTTGCATCTAATGAGCAGTATAAAACATTCATTGCTTTGGCATTAAGTTGTGCCAATTTTTTATCATGTTCATCCCATTCCGTTTCCGGTTTAGGAATCTCCATGCCATTAACTCTAGCAGTGGGTGTGTGTGGTCCATTGACTATAATGCTCCATAGATCATAGTCAAGTGCTTGAATGAAGATTTTCATTCTAGCCTTCCAATAACCATAGTTTAATCCATTAAACAAGGGTGGTCTATTTGTAGATTGGCCTTCGGAAAAAGATGAACCAGCTTGAGTTGCCATGTGATCTTTGACTCTTGATCGTTAGATCAAATCAAATGAGCACTAGCTCTGATACCAATTGTTGGTCCAGATAGCACCCAAGAGGGGGGTGAATTGGGTTTTTCAAAAATTTAAACTCTTTTGAAAATAAACCCCAGCGAAATAAAACTTAGATTCATACAGATTAAAACAGAATATGCACAAATAGAAAATTTAAGGATAATGAGACAATCACGGCAAACAGAAGATTTTATAGTGGTTCGGTGTACCTACACCTACGTCCACTCCCAAGTATCTCTTGGGTCCACACTATAATCAATCTGATTACAGCAGAGTTGTTTTGCAAGCTCACAACTCAAACTTGTTTTTTCCGGGTGCACAACGAACCAGTTGATTTTCAAGGCTCACCAGCACAAAACCTTACACCACAAGCAACCTGCTTGCACAAGGCTAACAGCCTCAATGGAATCAATCCTCCGATTGACCCAGCAAACAATAATCGTTTTTACAAAATAAAAGCTCCTCCAATGAGCAAATATACAGTGATAAAGCACGAAATAAGGAGATAGGAATCAAAGCCTGATTTGCAGATCTTGGTGGCTTGCTTCTTCTCTTCTCTTGGATGGATCTTCCTTTAAAATACTCTTGAAACTCCGAAGATCAGAAAACCAGGGCTTCCTTCTTTCTTGAGATTTCTTAAAGTGAAGCTATGAAAGCTTGGAATCTCTTTCTTTTCTTTTTGGGGAATCAGTATGATCTTTTCTCTCGAATCTTCCCTTTTTTCTTTCTGATAGATTTCAAAGATTTGTCTCTATTCTTTCTTTTTGCCTCTCTTCTTTTCGGATGCAGTAAACCTTCTTCTTATAGATCAGTATAATCCATAAATAGTTTAAAACTATCCGTTAGAAACAAGTGTAAGAAGGGTTAGATCCATAAATAGCAATAGCCGTTGGAAATTAAAAAGATAAAAGTAAAGTTTAGAGTCGTTCTGACAGTTCTGAAGTCGCGTCTGACATTCTGAGTCGGCTCTAACTTTTTTGGAGTCGGCTTTAAATCGAAAATCCCCAAATTGCTTGAACTGGAGTCGTCTCTGGCTTTTCTGGGGTCGACACAAAAAACTTCTGGAGTCGACTCTAACAGTCCCATAGTCGACTCTAAGTCGTGGCCAGAAAAACCATCGTTCTGTCTTTTCTGTTGGAGTCGGCTCTAACAGTCCGGGAGTCGACTCTAAGTCTGTGCTTTTTCGGAGTCGACTCTGCGATTCCATGTGTCGACTCTAATATCTGCAATTCTTACCTTGACATTAGATTCGAAATAGAACTTGATTTATCTTATGATTTTGATTAATAAATCAAATCATACACTGAAAAACTTAATCAAAATTATTAGTAACTTCAAATGTTATACTCAAATAGTTTTGTTAATCATCAAAATCAACAATTGGGTCAACAATGTCGTCGATTCAGCTAATTCCTTACTAAAGGCTCTAGACTTCCTGAAGTTTTCTACGGCCTCCGTGGCTCTCTTCTCTGCCTCGGAGGTTTTCGCTCGGCCTCCGTGACCTTCTCCTCGGCCTCCATGGCCTTTTTATCGGCCTCGGCGGCCTTCCTCTCAGTTTCGATCACCGCCGCCTTCAAGTCGGCAATCTTGGCATCGGACTGACGGGCGACCTTTTGGCCACATCCATTTCAATGGTGGCAGAGTATAATCGGTCCTTCAAAATGCACATTTCTGATTCTGCCACCACCAATTTTTCCTCTGCCATCTTCTTTTTCTTCGGCCACCTGAGCATTATCCAGCTCGTTGGCCGCCTGACGTTGGGCAACTTCCAGCGCATATTCTGCCTTCTTGGCCCTTTGCCGGATGGCTTCGGCTTGGCCTTTTAATGTGGCTCGGGTATCCTCCAAGCCATTTCCGCCTTCTTTGCCCTGGCTTGAAGCGCCAGCATCTCCTCCCGTGATTGGTGAGAGCGGCATCGCCTAGGTCCAAAGATCCCTCATGGCAATCATGGAGTTCAGTGCCTGGACAAATGTCTAGTTTTTTTAAAAAAAAAAAAAAGAGAGGGCAATGATGAAAAAGTTGATAATAGGACAAAACTCACCCAGAGGTGTGCCATAGACGCCTCTCGAAAGAAGGTAGCTCTCCCCTGATGACGGAGAAACTCCTGCACCTCGACCACGAACGACTCGTTCAATGCCTGCTGGCCCAGCGGCTGTGGTTCGCCAAAATCGATTGGAAGGAAGGGTCGACGCCTTTCCTTTCCGCAGACGTGGGGGCTGCCTGGGAGGACTCCGCCTCCGACTCTGCTACCTCCTGCACCTTTGCCGGTGGAGGCGCCTCGGTTATTGCCCCTTTGGGGGGCATAACAGCTGCTAGAGCCAGCTTTGTGGTTGAGTGAACAGGCTCCTCTTTGGCGGCTTTGGGCGGGGGTGACGGTGCTTTTGTGACCCGCTTCAGAGAGGGATCGAGCAGGATGACGGGAGAGGAAGCCGGTACTGAAGGCAAATCGTTTCCTCTTGCCTGGCTCCGCCCTACTTCCTCGCTGGCCTCGGCCCTTACCGTATCTTTCCTTATGGGCTCGTCGGCTTGGGCTCTTACTGCCTTGTGCCCGTGCAGGGGCTCCACAACTTTGGCCCTCCCAGCATCGGCCCTCTTCGGAATCTTGGCGCGTGGGGGCTCCACAACCTTGGCTCTTCCAGCGTCGGCCCTTCCAGCGTCGGCTCTCCCAGCATCGGCCCTCCTTGGAATCTTAGCGACGGCCCTCCTCTCGACGGGGGCCCCATTCCCTGTTGCCTTCCTCTTTTTAGTAACAGCTTGCCTGAGCTCGCAAAGTAATGGCGTCATCCCTATAAAAAACAAACAAACAAGAGATGAAAAAAAAAAGGAAAGATGGAAAAAGGTGAGTAATCAAGTACTCACCACCAGAAGGGATTAGGCCGGTAAGACGAAAGTTTTCATCGATCAGAAGCTTATTACATCGAGGGACATCGGCAGTCAGAAGCTGCCCAAATGCCATTCGATCCCTTGGGAGGATGGAGGAATCCCTATTGGCGTCAGTGTTTGGTGTCCCCCAGCTTCCACTCACCCCCTCGACATCGGCAAAAAAGAACTTATCCTTCCACCCTTTAACAGAGGAGGGAAGATACAATTTGAGGATCCTAGTGGGTCTAGGAGTAAAGAACCACCAACCTGACTGCTTGTGAAGGGTATAAAAGCTGCGGAATAAGGAGATACTGGCATCTATTCCTTGCATATGATAGAGAACCAGAAAGCCAACGATAGTTCGGATCGAGTTAGGGACTAGTTGGGAAGGTGTTAAAGAATATCTATCTAAAAGGTTAAGGATGAAAGGATGGATGGTAATCGAAGTCCTGCCTTAAAAAAGGCTCCGTACAAGGCAACTCTTCCGGGACGGGAAGAGGTTACCCTGTCATCAGGAGCAGGATAGGACAGACGTATGTTTGGTGGCAAATTATACTTGGTTCTTAAGTTTACTATGTCTTGAGTAGACATAGTGGAAGCAGTCCACTCGGGGGACTCTTTGACAATGATGAAAGGACCAGCAGCTGTCGGACGGCGCCGGGGGGAGGTCCGTCCGACGGTCGGATGACTCCCGGCTGTAGGACGTCCGACCGACCGCTGCTTCGGCAAGGAATGGTCAGAAGATGGGGTGGTCCACTGACTTGGTAAGGAAGCAGAAGGTTGAGAAGGAATGGGGAACGACCCCCGGAATCAGAAATAGAACAGAGGGCGAGGAAGCCATGGGAACTAACATGGAAAGCTCGAACTAAGATTGAAGGAGCACGAGGAGAGAAACAGACACGGGAGGCAAACGGGCGCTTGCAGACTCAAGGGAGGTGGCTGCAACGAAAGAGAAGGGAACGGGAGGATAAGGGTGATTTTTTCCTTTTATAGCCTCATTTCAAATCATCTCGTGGCTGTCCAGTCTGGCCATGTGTCTGTCTTCAATTGGAAGCCGCTTCGGCGGCCTATCGCGAAAAACATGAAAAGCGCCACCAATAGAAAGATGGCGGTGGCCTTACCGCAATGATGATGCTCGCCTTTTTACAACTCCTTACCCGAGAGAAATCTTCCCCAATCCCAACGGCCTGAACGGACGAAATAATGGCATGGAAGTCAGCCGCCTAGTGGATATTAACACCCCTTTCGCTGATGATCGTACGCCCACCCATCTTAGGGGCGGGAGGCATCTGATACGGCTGACTATTTCCTTTGGGTGGTATTATAACCTCCTACGCAATTTTCGGAGATAATGATGTGATAACTCATCCTAGGGATTGTGGAATCATGGCTCCGGCCTTTGGCGTCGGCCTTTGGCTCCGGCCTTTGGCGTCGGCCTTTCGCTCCGGCCTTTTGGCGGCCTTTGGCTCCGGCCTGGCGTTGGCCTCAGCCTTTGGCTCCGGCCTTTGGCGACAGCTCCAGCCTTTGGCGTTAGCCTCGATATATGGCTCCGGCCTCCAACGTCGGCCTCGAACCCTGGCTTCGGCTCAGCTTTAGCTTGGTGCCTTATTTTCCCACATATGCTATGACCCACTTCAAGTAACAGATTCCGAGATTCGAGACACCCGTTACCGTATATCTCGCTCGCCGAAATCACGGGCAGGAACTAACACGCCCAGCAGTCACCGCCTTAAGCGCCCCCCATCCAGCAATGGCTTACCCACTTGCCGTTCGAGGGAGCTTATCCTAACAAGGAAGATTCGACGGTTCAAAACGGAACGGAAAGAAAGGAACCTCCAACAGGTATAAAAGGGCCCCGAGCTCAGCTAAAAGGGGGGACTCTCTCTCTTTCATTCTCTCTCTCACTCTCTCTCTCAGAGAAAAGATACATTACACTCTTGTTCAACAAGCTCACTAACTTGAGCGTCGGAGGGTCCTCGCCGAAAATACGGCCCGGGGACTTCTTGCAGGTTTCCAGAGAAGGAAGACAATCTTTTCACACCATTTTGGAGGCCCATGATAGATCTCAGTATGCCCTACGCTCATCATAGGTGACTTAGCTGCATCACCATATATTAACAATATCTTTAATCTTCGTAACGTGCAATGTGAGGCTAAATAATCGCAAATATATATAGATTCTTACGGGAACTTTGGCTCCTTTCTTCCAGCGTCTGATGTCCTAACCATTGCTGTCGTCAAGTGGGCCCACCCTCACCAGAAGAAGGTCGGCATTGAGAGCTACAGCAGCAACCACAGCCTCTTTTAGCCAATAGAGCAGCTCATTTTCTGTATTTTAGATAACCGTAGCATTAGCAGCAATGTTTTGAAAATTGGATCCGCAACGAATCAGCTTAAGAGATAACCATAGGTTCTTTGGCGCGTCTTCTCCAGGGTGCTTTAAGTTTTGTGTTCCGATGACCTTCGTTCTCGATCTCCGCCGATCTCCATAGTCTGGCTTGCTGCTCTTCACCGAACCTTCGTCTTTCTGTCCCCGATAGTCCTATGGCGGCCGATGGGACCTCAGAGGCCCATGTTCTTCGGAGGAGGTCTGTGGAGTCCGGCTACATGTGGGTTTCGTCATCTCCGTCTCCGGCTCAGGTGGCAAGGTTGGAGCGTAGCTTCCCTGAGATGGTGCGTATGCCGGAGTCATTGCTGGAGAGGAGATTGTAGGATGGCAGAATAGAGTTGTCATCGTCCGCTCCTTCCTCAAGTGGGTGCCAGTTGAAGCTTCATCAGGGAGTTTTGACGAGCTGGAATTCCGGGGTGATTGAACCTATTAGCCTTGCATTCCGCTCCCACATCTTTCGTTTTGAAGATCCGGCAGCTTGCGACATGGTCCTCAACCATCCATGGGTTATCAATGGACAAATTATTGGGACGGAAGCCTGGCGTCCGAAATTTTTTCCGGCTGAGGATTCCATCGCCTTGGTTTTGATTTGGATGAGGATGCCAAATCTTCCATTAGAGTTCTGGAAGGAGGACATCCTCCGTGCTATTATGAAGCCAGTGGGCGTCTTTTGCTGTGCTGATTTGCCACGACATCACGGAATAGAGGAGGATTCACGAGGGTGGCAGTTCGAGTCGACCTTCGTCATCCTCTTCGCCCGGGGACCCGAGTTCAGGGCATCCATGGACCTTTCTGGCAGCAGTTTGTCTTTGAATCGCTGGAGAGAATATGTTCCATGTGTGGGTCTCTGCATCTGGCTGGGGAGTGTTCTTTGTCGTCCAAGGCAGGGGAGAAGGATTCTGGCAGCTGTCCTATTTTCGGGCCATGGATGATGGCGGTCCGTCGGCGAAGGAATGCTGATGGTTCTCAGCATAAGAATCCTCCTGTCGCCTCCGGTTCTTGCCCTGCTCCCCAGTCGGCCTCCGGAGATCCGAGTATTGATGTTGGTTGGAAGTCGCCAGTTAAGCTACGGCATAGGCGTTCATCAGGGCCATTGATAGAAGGTCAGGGGATCTAGGGTGCCTCTGCTTCTGTGGATGTGCCTATTCAACAGGTGCTGGTGGATTTGAATGGATTAGCCAGAGGTAAGCAGAAGTTGACGATGGCAGGAGAGGAGAAGGCTGAAGCTGAGACGGTGGCCGTGCCGGTTCATCAGGTGCGTGCCGTTTTCAAAGATTCAGCAAGGGTGTCTCCTCATATGTCTAAGGCTGGGGTCCCTGATTCTCATAACTCCCAATCTTTGATCTTGTCTAACCCTTTTGCCTCTTTGAGTTCGGACTCGAATGCAGGGGGCCTTCTGGAAGATAGGATTCTGCTCTCGGGTCCCCTTAAGAGGGCTAGATCAGTTGATGGCCTGCCTCCGAGGTCTATGTCCAAACCAGTGAAGAGAAAAGGAAAAGGTAAGGGGAATACCGTCAAAAGTCGAGTGGATATCAATCCCTCCTTCGGTTGCTTGACCCAGCCCCCCTGCGGCCTTAAGATTAATCAGGAGGTGGAGTTGGTCAACCCGTCTAAGCAAGATGATCAGAACTGTGAGGTGTCCGATGGAAATCTAGTGGGACAGGGTTTGGTTGACATTGAAGCTGATTCTATTGCCCTAGAGACTGGTCCAATTTAGATCTCTGAGGGTGGCTCATTGTCGGGAGGTTGCCACACTGATAGCTTTATGTCAGAGGACCATGGAGGGGTCCCATCTACCTCTAGTTAAATTAATGAAGATCTTAATTTGGAATGTAAGAGGTGCTAATAAGCCCTCATTCCGTTCTTCTTTTGGTAGATTGATGCAATTACATAACTTTGATATATGTATTCTATTAGAAACCCATTTGTCGGGTGATAGTCTGATAAGGTTTCGTAGACAAATTGCCCGTTTCTGGTCTTCTTATGCTGTGGAGGCTGAGGGGTTATCGGGTGGTATGTTAGCTATATGGCATGAATCTGCTGTTACAATTGATGCGTTTCACCAATGTAACCAGCAGCTTGGTCTTATTGTTTCTGAAGGAACTTCTGATCCCTGGCTCCTATCGGCGGTATATGCCAGTACAGATTATCGTGAGAGACGGGCCCTTTGGTCGGAGCTGCTCTCCCTTCTGGACCATGGCATTCCATCCATTGTTCCTGGTGACTTTAATTGTATCACTGAGGCTAGTGAGAGGAGAGGGGGCAGAAGAGTTACAGGCTCAGCTGATATAATTGAATTCAGGTCGTTCATCGGGTCTTCTGGGCTGATAGATTTGGGGTACTCGAGGCCCCAATTCACCTGGTGTAATAACCGATAGGGGTCAGCGCGAGTTTGGGAGAGATTGGATAGAGCCTTGGCTTCTGTGCAATGAATTCAAAAGTTTCCTTCAGTTACAGTTACTCATCTCTCTAGAATCACCTCGGACCACTATCCCATTCTGATTTCCACGGAGGCCATTCAGTTCCGGAGGAAACAGTTTAGATTCGAACGGTTTTGGACGTTTCATTCTTCGGCTCGAACTATTATTTCTCAGATTTGGCATCTTCCTATCAGGGGCAATGCCATCTATCGGTTATCTTGTCAGCTTATGATGGCCAGACGTAGACTTTTCACCTGGAATAGAATGGAAGTTGGGGACCTGGTGAGGCAAGTGGAGCAGGCTGAAGCTGTTATCAGTGGCCTCCAGGCGAAAGAAGACCACGATGGATTTCTAATGGATTCTGATCTATCCTTGCTACGGGAAAATCTAGCTCACCACCACTCCCTTCTTCGGCAGCAGGAGTTATAATGGAGGCAAAGGTCCAGTGTTCAGTGGATTCGCGAAGGGGACCGTAATACTAGATTTTTCATCAGGCTACCCTGAAAAGGCGGGCGGTCAATCGGATTCGGAGGGTTGTTGATAGTGAGGAAAATTCTCATGAGGACATTCAAGCCATTCGTATTCAGTTTCTTCACTTCTTCCAATCCAGATGGTCTGAGTCCACTGGTCATGGGTCTATGGTCTTCCAGGTTTCTGATTCCAGGAAGGTTTTCTCGTTGGAGAACTCCATGCTTGCTAGGCCGATCGGTGAGGAGGAAGTCCGCCATGCCCTTTGGATGCTTGGTCCAGATAAGGCCCCGGGCCGGATGGGTTTTCGCCTTTCTTTTTTAGACATTACTGGGGCATTATCGGGCAGGAGGTCGTTCAGGCTATTCAGATTGCCTTTCAATCGAAACACATTCCAGAGGAATGGAATCGGACTCTTATCTCTCTTGTGCCCAAGCGCTCGAACGCTTTCTTACCTCAGCATTATAGGTCGATCAGCATGTGCACTACTTTTTATAAGGTATGTGCCCGCCTTTTAGCCAGCCGTCTTCGACAGGTCATTCCCCGTCTTATTTATGTTGAACAAGAGGCGTTCATTAGAGGTCGCTCTATCTCGGACAACGTCCTCATCACCCAGGAGTTTATGCACGATCTCCATCGAGCTCCTGTTAGACGTAGTCTAATGGCTGTTAAGCTTGATATGGAGAAAGCTTATAATAGACTGAGTTGGGCCTTCTTACATCGTTCTCTTCAGGAGTTTGGATTTGATGAACTGTTTATTGAGTGGGTTTTGGCTTGTATTCAAAGGTCGTCTTTCTCTCTAATTATAAATGGGAGTCCGACTGAGTTTTTTCACTCTTCTGTGGGATTACGTCAGGGGTGCCCTTTATCTCCCCTTCTATTCATTTTGGCTGTGGATGATCTCTCTCGAGCATTCCATCAGGCTCAGCTAAATCAGAGGATTGTCCCTTTTATGGCGGGAGTTGGAGGCCCTTCAGTTTCTCACCTTCTGTTTGCCGACGATTGTATTCTTCTGGGTCAGGCTACTACTTCTAATGCAGCTTCCTTCCATTCCATTATACAGCGATATTGTCAGGCTTCGGGTCAGAAAGTCAATCTTCTAAAGTCTTCAATCTGTTTCAGCCCGAAGACTCCTAGATCTATCAAAGAAGCTATTACTAATATGCTGGGAATATCTACTCAAACCGATCGGTTTATGTACTTGGGTATTCCCATGACCTGTAGACATCCCCGATGTTCTGATTTTGTGGATCTTGAGAGACGCGTTCGAGAGCGTATTGAGGGCTGGCAAGTCACTGGCTTATCGATGATGGCCATAGTTACCATCATTCGGTCGGTCCTTTCTTCCCTTCCTCTTTATTTGCTTTCGAATGCGGCCATCCCGTCTACCTGCCTTCGGAGGATTGAGAGATGTTTTCAAGATTTTTTATGGGCTTCTATGCAAGATGGTCACGGTACTCACCTTCTATCTTGGGATACGATCTGTATGCCAATTCATGAAGGTGGTCTCGGGATCCAATCCCTAATGGTTAGGTGGACTGCTTTATTGGCCAGGCATGCATCACGTTTCATCCTGGAGCCGCAATGTCTTTGGAGCTCTGTTATACGTACAAGGTATGGAGAATGGCAGCCTGGGGAGAACATTATCCCACCCCGGGGGTGTTCCCCTTTCTGGAAGGAGGTGTGCAGTATGGGGACTCTATCCTTCAGAAGACCTCATGGATGATAGGAGATGGACATTCTATTGATGTTATTCAGGATTCATGGATTGCTGAGCTCCCTCTATCTAGGTGGCCCTCTTTCATTAATATTGATGTCCCCCCTGAATTGAGGGTTAAGGATCTGATATCTCCAGATCCCCCCACGTGGTGTCATCACTTGGTGACCCATTATTTTGGACCGGATCTATCTCAGCGGATTCTCTCGATTCCTCTTATTGCTGGTCCCTCGGCTGATGTCAGATTATGGCAGAGATCCTCTCTTTAGGGCCCCTCTCAAGGATCTTATGAACTTCTTTAGGCCTCAGCCCCAGTGTACGAAGGAGGCTGCTTGGGTCTGGTCGCTCCCTACTCTTCCCAGGGTTCAGTTGTTTATCTGGAAGCTTCTTTGGGACTGTCTTCAGACTAGTTCCCTGCTCTCCCGTAGGGGTGTGTCAATTCAGGCTATTTGCCCTCTATGTGGTCTGAAGAATGAGACGACTAACCATGCCATTTTTACTTGCCCTCGTGCTAGACGGATTTGGCATCTGATGGGTTATAAGTGCAGAGACAATGGTTCTAGTTCCCCTCGCTCTCTCTTCTTGCTAGATCTCGGAAGGGCCACGAAGTATCAATGCGGTATTGGGCGGCCACGGCCTATCAAATTTGGTTAACAAGGAACCAGATTATATTTTTGAGGACCGTGTTTCTACCCATCGGCTTGTCAGGAAGATTAGAGCTTTGGCTGTTGATTGCGTCCGCGCTACTCAAGAGGTTGATCTAGACTCCTCTGGCCTATGGGGTTCCCCTGCTGCTCCGGCAACGAACCGAAATACGGTTTTCTTTTCTTGGGAGCCCTCTCCTCCAGGGTTTGTCAAAATCAACTTTGACGGTAGCGTTCGGGGCAGATATGCTGGATCGGCCTTTATCATCCGTGGGCCTCAGGGCGATATGCTGGTAGCGGGCGGATTTAGTATCCTCGACTCCTCTGTCCCTATGACTGAGCTTTATGGGGCTTGGGCTGGTATTACCTATGCTTCTAAGTTTCTTGAGCCCATAGAGTTGTTATTGAAGGTGATTCCTTGATGGTCATTAGGTGGTTACGGAAGGAGAATGTTCCCGCTGCCCCCATTAATCCGATTCTTGGGACATCTGGTCTATTCTTCAGGATATGGCTGCAGCTCAGATATATCATATTTTTCGAGAAGCCAACTCGGCGGCCGACTGGGTAGCGGCTTCTGTTGCTCAGCATACAGGCTACTGGTTATGGAATCTGGGTGACCCTTGTCCTCCTGTTTTGTTTCAAATTTTGTACTCTGATGTATCTGGGCTAACTCATACTAGACTTGTTTGAAGGCCCGTGTGTACCAAAAAAAAACGAATCAGCTTAATATTTAAATTATAAATTAATAAATTTAATAAAATAAATTAATTAAATTAAATTAAATAATATTATAATTAAATTTTAATTTAATAATATAAAATAAAATGTAAATATAATTTCAATAAAAAATTAAAAAAATAAAAACTGAATTGGATCGATTAAAATTCGATCGGTTCAATGAGTTTTTTTAATTTTTATTGAATCATATAAAAGTTAACTTAATAATAAAATTAGATCGAACTGATGATTGATTCTCAATTGGATTGGTTGGGTCTGTCCAATTCAATTTTTAAAACACTGGTTAGCAAGGTGATGAGAGAGGCTCGTCCCTCTAGCACTTGGGTCACAGCAAAACTTACAAGAAAAAGGCTCTATTCTTGGCCAAATCCTCCCCTTTTTATTTTGAGTCTTGTAAGGGGATCTTAAGCCAGAGAAGTTTCTGCCTATCCAACTCTTAAGTTTCTGTCAGTGGTTTCGTCCTCCCAAAGAGGATTTGAGGTGTTCTTCGAGGATATATGATCATGAAACATGGAAGGAGGAACTACGTTGTGGTGGCGGGGACTCTTGTTCCATAACTGAGGGCCTTGTGGAGTTGTAGTTGAGCTAATGGGCGGGATGGATATAGAAGCGAAGGTCCCTAATGAGCTCAGGCTCGCGAGTGGGGGATGTGAGGGCGCGAAGGAGGCCGAACTCAGGAGAAAGATTTGCTCCTTCGCTTCGGCAAGTGTCAGTAGAGGTGTGGTCATGAAGGGACCTAAGAATAAGATGGGGAAGGCTGCAGGACGGTGGAGCACATGATAATAACATGGAGGATATTGCTTTAATAAGATCGTATTTGATGCATTATTAATAATTCTGAATGATAATATAAATTATTTATAAGATAAATTATTACTAGATAGATTGTCAGTAATATTGTTTGGTATGCACACGTAATGTTACAGTTATATTGATTACTATGTTTGGTATGACAAATAGATTACCAGTCCTATAACATTAAATTTTCAAATATATCTAAATCAAATTCATATACTAAATCAAATCTATTAAAAAATTTTAAAATATTTCAAAATATCCCTAAATCAAAGTATTTATATATAAATAGAAGACATTAGATTTAATTATTTTTTTAAGATTAAAATATATTTTTAATCTTTAAACATTTATTTAATTTTTTTATTCTTAAACTTTCAATTATCTTAATTTATTTATTATATTTTAATATTTTGTTATATAAAATTAATTAAGATTAATAGAATAATTGATATATTATGATAATATGAATGGATCGATTAGTTGATAACCAAAAGTAAGTTATTTTTAAATTTTAAAAAGTAATGTAATTAGACGTTATCGATTTTAAATTACTACATTGCCTAACGTTGCTAAGAAATTATTTTTTTTATTTTTTTAAAAAAATAATAATAAACTTTTTAAATTTTTTAAATAAATTAATTTAAAAAATAGTAATTTAAATTAGTTAATTAATTTAATTTAATAAAGAAGTAGTAATAAAAAATTGAATTTATTAATTTATTAAAAAAATAAAAATTGAATTAATATATTTACTTTATTTAAAAATATTTTAAATATAAAAAAGTAATTTTTTTTTAAATAAAAATAATTTATTTTTTATTTTTTTTTTTTTTATTAAATATATTAATATATAATTTTTATATAATTTTTAATAAATAATTAATTAATTAATTACAAATTAAATTATTCTTTAATTATTAATTTAAATATATATAATTAATTTATTTTAAATATTTAATTTAATATATTTTAAATCTATTTAATTTATTTTAAAAATTAATGAGAGGATTACTTCCGTTGACATTAAGGCCAGTGCCATCTGGAGGGTGATTGGAGGTGCGCGCCATCAGCTAGCGGATTAGGATCACAATTGAGATTGCTAGCGTGAAAGATTAGATATCAAAGAGTGTGAGAAGACTGGACTTGGAGAATATTAGAATTTTTTTTTCCTTCTCAGTTAAGATTAAAAATGTATATTAAAAACTCTTAAATTGTTTTAAGACTTACATGATAGTATGTGGGTTTTTTATTTTTGCAATAAAAATGAATGGAAGGAGTATTATTGCCATGAAATGGAATCTGGAGGGTTTATTTGGGACTTTCTAGAGATGAAAGGGTTAACCAAGCAAAAGGGAAAAATTTGAATTTCTTTCAGGCTTCGACCAACTTCTGCTTTTGAAAAACCAACAAAGAGGGTTAGTGCTCAAAAAAATTTATCTACAGATGTTGACCACGTTGCTATAGAATAATTAATCTTACACTACGTTTTCAATAGTGTAGGGTAGCCACCTTTAGCATTTTAATATTTAGATCTCTCCGAAGTCCAAACTGGATGAGGACGCCGACCAATTGAGCTGAGCCGGGATGATATTTATCTTATCTGCTTACCATTTGGTTAATATTTAACTTTTAGATGCCAAACAAATTGCTCGAGTCAGCGCAGTACAGAAAAATAAAAAAACGTTGCAAGTCAGTTACCGTTAACAAAATTACTGAGGTATTTCCCCAATGCCTGTCACTTGGAAGGAAGTCAATGTAACCACCTACATAATGGTGGGGTCAACCAAGTCGACAGGATCACCGGTCCTCGTACGTCTTGCCTTCAATAAATCATGGCCTGCGGGTATACTCAAAACTCTGTTTTTTTTTTTTCATAAAAAGGTATACTCAAAGCTCTTTCTTTTTTTTTTTAAATAAAGGAAGGAAGGGATTAAATCCAGATGTAACTCCTTAAAGGCTTCTTTTCTCATTAATAATGTTTGATTCAGGTAGCTTAAATTTGTATATTCTTCTCATCTTATGTATGTTAATTTGACACCACTCAAACATCTGAAAATTCTATGAGATAGCTATGAGAAAAGCTTTCTTGCCATCTCACCTACTCATAGTTTTTATGGGCTCACAGCTTAACTGTGACTTAATCGAATCATTTACGGTATCATTCCTTGAATTTGATTAATCATGAAAAAGAGTAGCATCCTGGGCTACTGCTTGGGCGATTTTCAAACTTCAATCAAGCGTTTACTCGCCCACCTAAGTTTATTTCTTTATGTGGGAACCGTGTGTTTATTTGGTTACCGTTTCCCACATATGGACGAAAAAAAAAAGACCCATAAAATAAAAGTTTCATAACGACATTCATCATATACGTTGGCCAGAGGTAGCTACCTCCGTTCAAAATTTCCACTGCTTGAAAAGACCCCACCATTTGAAAGACCGAAGTTTTGGCATGTGATTGGGATAAATACGAGCTAGCTAACGCATGAACTGGATTCTAAAGTAGGAATCTCAAGTATGAAGCTCTTCTTATTATTTCTTCTTGAGAATGGAACAATGACACCAATCCAGAATCTACGGGAGTTCCCCAGACTGCACCAACCAAATTAGACAACGCCGGAACTAACCAGCACTCAGTTCCTCTGTTAACATTTGGGATCTGTTTGGATAATCCAGCTGGATCCAAGAAATTAGAAACAGGATTCTAGCATTAAAGAGTAGCTGGCCCAGCCCGGCCCATATGAACTGGACATCTCTCAGCCCATACCTAGAGATACGAGAATAGGATTCCACCAGGATGAAAAAGTCTTTGTCTGCCTTCGATGCACTGCACCACCACCAAACACGGTAATTCACCCGCATGTAAGCCCACGCCGAGAGGCCTTCGCTCATGGATCTCGCACTGCAGGCGCATGGGCTTACAAGCCGGAAGGATAGCAAGTCCAGTCCAGCCCATTCCTGCAGAACTTTAAAAGAAAGACCTGTGGATTATTTTCCCATGGATTCAGAGGGCCATCCAAACAAGTCCCTTAATGCAAAATTTCCCAGTCCTCAAAGCGAAATCGCCCATAAACGAACATCACAAAAAAAAATTTCCCAATCAAATTACCGCACTTGATGATGATCAACCAGCTGAACATTAAGAAAACTCAGCACATAGCATATAATCATGTGTTTTCCTCACATGATGCATGTTGAAACCAGAAGAAAAAAAAAAAGGGCCACGATGGCAAATTTTATTATGCAAACAAATGCTAAGTAAAATGCAACCTAAATCAGTAGGCAACCAACTCAGCTTCAAAGGCTTTGATATAGTAAAATATACTATAAAGAAATTGCTGATAGTTATCAGTCATTGACATGTCTTCAATTGTTCTCCCTTTCCTGGTTTCATTTATTTTATGTATTATGTCCAATATATACAAAAGACCGAAGACTGTACAAAAGCAGTAAGAGCAGTATGCACTTCTAAGATGCCAACTTTCCCCTTGTGAGACCTGAGTCCAGCCAACAAGAGCTTATACATTCATGATCAGATCAAGGTTGGATGACCAGTCTGCAACATCCTCTTGAGCACATCAGTGTGCCACCCCCCAAAGGAAGAATCTGATGAACTGTGCAGCATTAAGGGAGAAATTCATCAATGAAATATGTAGAGAAATTTTTAAGAATATATATTAGGTACAATGTAATGTAAAGCAAAAACATCAAACACTAAGTCATATTTTTGCTGCTACAATAAAACTATGAGAGATGGATAAACACAGACCTCAGAATTGTGATTTCATATGGAAACAATATACCCTCTTGAATTGGTATTGGTGGTAAGTGATCCTTCTTCTCATTGACAAATCTTATTATCTGAAACAAGACCTCACGGAGTGATGACTCCAGTGCAGCATGCCGTGAGGTCTGCTCTTCCGAACCTCCTAAAATCACAGGAGAGCAAGCATACCCAAACAAAAATGACATCTATCTAACAAAACGAACATAATGGGATATGTAAAAAAGATGCAAAGATGCCATTAATTACATTAGTACAACAAACAGGGAGACTCTACCTCCAAGATCTGCAGTTGCTCTATTGTGATGAGACTTGCCATGTGCTTTGGGATTAATCACATGCAAATTAACATACCACTGCTCCCAAAATAGGCGCTCAACTTTGTTACTGAACCATGTAGCCTGCTTGTTCTTCTTGACCTCATAGAAAGATAGACATATCTGCACAACTATTGCTACACGTAAGCTTGGAGGGAACATGCCCATAGAATGCACGCATAATGTTCCTTCACAGATGATGAAAATAATATGCAAGCAGGATTAAACAAAAGAGACAACAATTCAAATTCATGTAGCTGTAGAACAGTTTACTTGTTTATAACATTTTGGCAACCTTAGTTGAACACTGCAGGATATTAAACATTCTTACGTATAACTAAAATTCAAGATTGTACTTAAACATGTGAAAGGACATGATTTACATAGAAATTCAATATTGTACTTAAACATGTGAAAGGACATGATTTACAAGAAATTGCTCCACCAGTTGTATAGCTGCGTACAATATTTTACAGACTTCCCAATAGGGCACTAACCTTACTGGTATCAAAATATACTGCTATTATATGCCAATCAATCACTCACTGACTTTGGATAGACTCAGATTGTTTGCAAATAGGTTTCCTACATAGAGGGGGAAATTAAATTTACTTAAAAAAGAAAAGACATTAACCTGGCTCTTCCTGTTTGGATGTTTCTCCACTTTATTAATGAACTCATCAATCTTTTCCTCAATTTTTTTTCTACTACAGCATCTCCACATGTACCTGAAAAAGTATTTTAGTTCACACAGGTTTGGTTTTGAAAAAAACAAGTAAAATGAAACATGTAACTGTGTAAATAAGGAACGGCTGTAAGTTCTAATGACCAGATACATCAATCTCAACAAGCTGCACAATCTATAGAAAAATGCATAGATGAGAGAGCACAACAATCTCAACAAGCTACAAAATTAAGTTCAATGACTGGATACATCAAATTTGAATTTCCAGAAAAATGCTCACCCAAATCCCACATACCAGAGATTTTTATATGTACCAGCAAAGGTACTTTTTTCTTTCTAGAATAGCCAAAAGAAATTGCAATCATTCTTGAATCACTTTATTCAACTGCATGGCTTACCCTAACGCATGCCCTTTTCTCTTGGTAAGTACGAGAACCGGTGACTCGGTGGCAGAAATAAAGCAATATAATTGTGAGAGCATGAATCAAAGAATGATTGCAATTTAGCTCAAAACTAAGTAGAGGACAAATTTATTTCCAAAAAAAAGTTTCACTAGCAACATATCTTACCCTTTTAGGCCCTCTTTGGATGATAGCATCTTTCAAGCGACACCACCATTTTAAAGACATGTATAGAAAATGAGGTGGATCAAATAAGATCTGGAAGCCATGACACAACTGATCCCTGAAAAATAGGGATACGATGAATCACCCTGGTAAACGATTTAGTTATCCCTTTTTGTTTATTTGGATCAGTACGGTGGGGAAATCCCACCAACCATTCATTAAGATGGAATGAGAGAAAACAGGCCAAGATAGCCTGGAGAGAGGTAGGCCAGAACAGCCTACAAGAAAGAAAAAATTTGGAGACTATGTGGCCCAATACAAGTTGAACAACAATCCAGAAATCCCACAACAGAAACATAAGCCCAGATACAATCCGTAAGAAGTCCAGAAACAAAGAAGTTGAAAAGGAAATGATTTAGTTATCCCAAAAAAATGGATTAGTTCTGTTGCTGGCCGCCACAATCTCATCTAATAACCCCGTCTCTTGTGTACTTAGACCAGTTTTCTTGCTGGAAAGTTCTTATTGGTCCCGCATCCGAACAGGACCGTAAATTGCAGTCTGTTACTTCAAATTGCGTAAGCAAGTATTGAACCATTTTCTGAACAAAATTTGTTGACGTAAGTTGTTTCATTTAACGACTGGTATATTTTAATTAAAACAGCCAAACATGCACAAGTTTCACCAGAATGACAAGATCATGTAAGTGTGGCATGAAAAGATAGAGGATAGAAATTAAAGTTTATATGCTGCAAACCCAAAACTTCTTCTTTAATTTTATAATTACCATAACAAAATAATTCCACATGTCATGGACCCAAAGCATAGCAGTATAGTTGAATCGTGAGGCTTTCAGATCAAGAATCATGCAACCATTTCCACAGACCAGTGTGTGCGCATGCGTGTGTGTGCACGTGTGAATCTTCACAACAACGTGTGGTTTCCTGTTATTATCATGAGGGACAATAACATTACGCATGCTTATGACGACATTTTCTTGTGTAATTATCTGCAAAAACACAATGACAACTAAAAAAGACGCATAAATGGAAGTATAAAAATACTCTGTTGGAAGTAAGCCTAGGAAAAACTCTAATTTCAGCATCTGGAATTAGACAGACACCCTGAAAAGGAGGAGAAAGAGATAGAACATGTGTTATTCTGTCCATATGCCAACCTTGTTTTTTCTTAGTCAAGAGTTTCTTTAATTGATAAATTTAATTAAAGTGCAAATTCAAGAATCTATATGGAAGAGAATATTAGATGGAAGAAATAATTTTCAAATGAGGTCATTATGTCAAACACCACAAGCCAATAACATTTGCACAGAGAACCTCACAAAAGAAAGTTTCAATGTTCAAACATGATCAAATATCATTAGCCTTCCACAAATTCCTTGTAATAGATACATCAGAAAGACAATTGGATACATACAACTCTGCAAATTAAATTCAGAGTGATCAGCTATTGAAAGTCTAACCATTACTTACATAAGTGATTTCAAAGAGTTCACAGTCAATGTCTTTTGGCCGAACAAGACCTAACGCCTGTGAAATACAATAGTGTGCAAAATACCTGCAGACAGCTTCACACATTTAATCAGAAAGAAATATAATTCATTTGGGAAAATCTAATGAAATATGGGAACTAAGAAACCCAGCAATTAGGAAATATGAAAGGACCTATACGTTTAAGTAAAGCATTCTATAGCACAATAAGAGGCAGATAGCAAACGAAACAAAAGAACATTAAACTACAAAGCCATATTGTTGTATTGAAAACTCTCCGACAATTTTTCCTTCTTTTGAGTCAAGTGAAAACAGCAACAATTCAAAAAGGCAATAAAGAAAAGTAGGGATGTATGAGTTTTCAAATCGAAAGTAGTCCACTTACAGCGCAAGACTTCTCGGATCTCAAAGTACTCCACCTCCTACATTGAAAAATTTTACAACTGGTCAGCAAAGTATAAAACTTGTAACGAATATTGTACTTGCAAAACAATGAATGTTTACCCTTCATAGTAGCAAAATCATTTTTCTCCCAAAAAAAACGACACAGAACCCTAAATCTGGAAACAGACATATTTCATTGGCGATTTATGCAGGAATAACAAAATAAAAACTACGTTAAAAGAATCGAGAGAATTTACAATTCCTATTAGAGGCACTTTAATAAAGAGTTCATACAGGAATTATACAACTGGTCAGCAAAGCACAAAATTTGTAACGAAAATTATGCTTGCAAATCGATGAACGGTCACCCAACAAAGTAAACAAAATCTTTTTTTTCCCCTCCAAAAGACGATATAGAACGCTAAAGCTAAAAACAAACATAGTTCGCTGGCCATTTATGCAGTAATAGCAAGGCAGAAACTACAATATAAAAAAAAAATCAAGAGAATTTACAATTCTTATTCGAGGCACTTTAATAGAGAGTTCCACTTGAAACGGCATGACAAGATCAAATCTAGGTTACAAATATAGCCTAGATCGAACCAAGAGAAGAATCGTACCAGTTCTTTAAGCTCGCACGCTTCGCAGTTCATGGCGTCTCCTTCAAGCCTTCGCTATGGAACAGACGACCTTGGAATCACACAGAGACCACCAAAACCAAAAGTTTCAATCAATAAATAGTTTAAACAAGAAAAATACCGACACACTCGTTCGATCCACAGAGAGAGGGAAAGGCAAGCCGGGATCCCAACGATTGAAATAACCGGATCTCTCGATTCGAAGGTTGGGAGAAGAATGATGGTTGAGGGTTTTCTCCACGGCGAAGCAGAAATCTGGGGCTCGGGGAAAATTTCGGAACCCTAGGTCATCGATCGCCTCGAAGCGAGAGAAGAGGAATGGCTGGGGAATCGAAAGGAACGATGCAATGGAGCTTGAGGTGTGGGTCAAGTCGCCCCACTGCGGGCATACGCAGCGAAGGAAGGGTCGCGCTGCTGCGATGAAGCTGTGGTACGATATTAGTTCCAGGGTCTTCGTCTGACGTGTCCGTCACTTGATTCTTGAGACCCGAATTACCTGAAATTCTAGTCCGCGAAAAAAGATTCCTCAATCCGGCGAAAGCGAGACCTAACCCTTAAAAAAATTTTATAATCTCACCAAAATCTAATAATTAATTTGTACATTTTTTTTAGCTATAAAGGCTGCATTTAGATGTCAAAAAATTATTTCGAAATAAAAATATGAATTCATAAGAATAGTTTATTCCCTTTGTTATTCTAGATTTCTGTTTGATGAAAATAGTATTCCATGTTATTCAATGCAATTAATGCAGTGTTATTCAAATGATGTTTGGATGACATGGGAATAAGCATGTATTCCAATAGGGATAGATGAAAATTTTTCTAAAATTTCAAAGATACTTTCAATAAAAATGGTTTATCAATTTTTATTTTTTAAAATGACTTGAATAAATTATTATTTATTAATAAATAAGGTAATAAATTAATTACTATTAATAAAATAATAAAACATACTTAATAAATTATTTTATATTAATAAAGAAAAAAATTAACATGCTTAATTTATTATTTTCTATTAATAAATTTATTTAATTTTAAATCATATTATAAATAAATTTATTTAATTTATTTAAATGAAATTATAAATAAATTTATTTAATTTATTTAATTTAATTTCATCGGTGCTCCTGGAATAGCTGCAGTGAAAGGAGCTATTCCATGGGGTACCATGGAATAAGAAATCGAAATAAGGAGGGTTGACTGTAATAGAATTCCAGTAGGGCTCATGCTCCTTTTTCACCTTGTTTGAGGGAATAAGCCAAGATAAGAACTTATTCAAGGCCTTATTTCCCCATCCAAACACAGCCAAAGAGAATTGTATCCATTGAACTAATGTGTTGATCCAATCAGCGGTGACTTCTCTCTTGATGCAATATTTATAGTTTTTTTAAAAAATATTATAACTGATAACTTTGTCGAAGTCGATTCAAGCTCGGATAAAGAAAAAGGATTAAAGCTAGCATCCTCTAAAACATTGTAGTTGAAAAATAAAAAACTTAAATAAGTTAGTTAAGTTAAGGTTATGACGAATAAAATATTAATACGTATCTGTATTATTTTTTTATTTAAATAAATTAGATAATATTTTTTATATAAAATTATATATTTAAAATATTAATATATTAGATTTTAAAGCTATATGATCTTTAAGATCATATTAGATATATGAAAACATTATATCCGTATAATAGAATAGGATTGATGAAGATAAGTATGCTACAAGGTTACACTATTAGATACTTGCTCTTACTGCTTGCATAAAAAGTTGAAGAATTTGATTAAGTGAAGAATAAATTAAAAGAAATAGCGATTCAAAAAATTATTTAAAAAAATAACTTGATATTCTCTATTGTATCCTTTGAATATATAATCTTATATATGGGCTATTCAGGTCTTCAATAGTATTGCTTTTGCATGTGTATGGAGTTCAAAAATCCTATAGCATTATGATGCTAAAATTGCATCCTACCTAGTGGTATACTATGGCAAAATGTAGGCTCTTACTAAATTAAAAGTAAGATGTCATTCTTTTTATACAATTAATCCACCTCACAGCTTCTTTTATGGCATTTAACTTTCACATCAGATATTATCCCTAAATTTTTAAATTATTATATTATATCCTTTAAGTGACCTCTAATTAATTAATTCTTAAAATTATCTTCTTTCCAAACTCTAAACTAATGGACTTCCCAAAGCAGCCAATTCTCGAGTGCTTTTCTATTTTTCATAAATTTTCTTTCTTATTTAAATATTTTTATTTAAAATGTTATATTTATATCAATTATATCAAACAATATGCTTTATTTCAAACGTAACACAACACAACACAACAGATAATATAGATACAAATGCAAATGGTATAACAAATAGTCCCATAATATAAATCTCATAATTTTTAGGATAGCTAGAAATATAAATCACTTAATCTTAGAAATAGCTATAAGGTATGCACAATAATGAAAATAAACATTATTAGAAAGGATTTCATAAGCGTAAACAATAGAAATATGAAAAATAATACTAATAATTATATATAATTGTAGAGTGCACAAATATGAAAATGAATTCTCATAATTATGAAGAAGTTAGATTATATGTATTTAATTAGTTTGCCTAATAAAGATATGAAGAAATAATTACATAATTATAGAAAATACAAGTATAAAATGGATCTCAATGATTGTAAGGAGATAAGAGAGCACATGCTTGATTTGTAGAATAAAATATTTAGGTTGTAAATTATTATATGAACTTGTGCTTTATCAAGTGTCATGAGCGAAGATATTGATGAGTTAATATGAAAATAATAATAATAATATTGTTTTATAATTTTTCAAACAATAGATAATCCAATTTGATGTTTTTTTTTATCTTCTCATAAAATATCAAGTTGGTTGTAATATATAAGACTACTTAATTATAATAATGAAGATCCATCAACTGTGGACGAGCAATACTAAGATCTAATAGCAGGTATTGTAACCATATAAATTTGCATGTAGTGCTAGTCATGGCGTGGTATTCTATGCTTTGATAGAAAAATAAAGAATGATCTTTTATTTCTTAGTTCAATATAAGATGAGACTATTATCAAGAAAAATGATATAACTAGTTATTAAACATCTAGTTATAGGATAGCTAGCCCAATCCAAATTTCTATAAACACACACAAAAAAAGTTGCAAATTAAAATTTGATGATACTAAGATTTCTTGAGATGACGAACCCTAAAGTATTGTAAGACCTGATGAGTAATATCAAAATGTGTAGTATAAAATTAGTGCACAAATGAAGATGTAAATTATACATATAATATTTAAGCAAAAGATCATGAAATCGATCCATCGTCCTATAAGTTAATGATATAAGCCAAGACTAGATAACAAATATTAGGTGTCATTGGCAAGATGATGGTATTGCTTAATGAACTTGAAGTCCATAAATGCAATATTAGGAAGAATGTCAATAGTGTATTTCCTCTTATTAAGCAAAATGTTATTATAAAAATGGGCAACAGGAAAAACTTCAATAGATTACAATTTTCAATGTGAAATTGAGAATACATAAAAACATTAGAGAAAGTAATGGTAAAGACATTATTTTCTATAACAATGATATCTATTTAAATAAGAAATGTTATAAATATGACATATATATTAAAGGTAGAGAGAAAGTAATTAGCATATGATTGGCAAAATCTTGCTTGGAGAAAAGCTTACTTAAACTTTGTAGTTTACAAATATATGTTTCTCCCCTACATGTAAGGCTAGGAGATAATTTTATATAAACTTCTTTATGGAGATCCCCATAAAGGAAGTCATTTTCATATTGAGTTAGTGCAATTGCCATTTCTTTATAGATACAATGAACAAGAGCGATGAATAGGACTAGTTTGATAGCATGTTACAAATGCCTTATAATAATCAAGACATTTAAGTCCTATGAACCTTTTGGCCATGATATAAGCCAGCTTTGTATCTGTCAATGGTGCCATTGAAATATTTTAAGAGCACGCTTATTTGCACTTAATAGGCTAGGTCTTTACTATGTTTCATGCATCATTTAGTTTAAGAGCATGTAACTCAACAACTATAGCATCATTCAAATGTTTAAGCTTAATTGCCTTATTATAAGTAGTATGTTTAACACGAGATAATTGAAGAGAAAAACATGATAGATGAATGAAATTTGGAACTAGAAGCATGTTGAGAGATAGGATATGGTTTATTAGTCAGAGGAGTATTGAACGTTATAGTGATGAAAGGGATGATACTATATATAAGCTTTTACATAAAACATTTTCTTGTTAGGATGTGTGGAATGACATGTAAAAGAGTGGATTGGGTAAGTTTAATTGATTGAACATATAATATATCTAATTTTAATGATGGTAGTATTTTTCAGAGGAGATAGGGTTGTAGTAGAAGACAATTCTTAAACAAAGTTACTAAGATGCCATTATTTTACTAATCCAAAAAGGCATGATAATAAGATAATCATGGTCATTGTTAGGCATGGTGGTAAAAAAAAATATTCTTATAGAAAATTATTTTATAACTTGTATAAATTTTATATATTTCTAAGTCATAGACTTGATATCTTTATCATCCTTGAAGGTATAACTAACAAAAACATATCAACAAGATTAAGAGTCAAACTTAGTGAAAGAAATATTAATGTTTTTAGTACAACATAAGACCCAAAAACACGCAAATGATCATACGATGGTGGAGAGTGTAGGAGTAAATCATACAAAGTTTTGCCAAACAAGATAGTTGTAAATATCTTGCTTACAAGGCAATCTATAGTGAGAATGCACTAACCTTAAAACTAGGTAAGAAAGAGAATATAGAATAGTAAGGCACATGCCACCTAGAGTAGATATTTATGCTTGTATTCAACTCTCTCACTTTACTAAGATACATGGATATAACATTAGTATAAGATGTTAAGATCTTGAAACACTGCTTGTGCATAATTTGTTAAAAACTTTTGTCATTATCAATTTAAATGATTTTGCCTTGATATTGAAAATAAGTCCGAACCACTTCCCAAAAATACTTATGATAAAGAAAGAATCAATTTATATATCATCAAAATTACTCATATACAATAGGAATAGTCATCAACTATACTAACAAAATAATGAGTACTTAAGTAGCAAAAAGTATCATAACCTCCCCGAATATTAGAATATATCAAACCAATAAGAGCATCATATTTACTTGAACTAAGTAGAATAAATGAGTTAAAAAATGTTCAAATAACACATATGGTTCGCAAAGTAAGTCATTAAAAATTGAAATATTGAACATGTAAGACAAAATATCCTATGTTCAACCAAGTAAAGGATGATCAAGTCTTCGATGCCATGGTTATGTGAAATGATTTTAGATTACAAGTAAAATAAAGTATAGCTAGATTGCTGCAATAATTATTAGAGAAGGTAAAGTCCATCTTTGACATCATTGGTTTCAATCAATTGCTTTATATTTTAGTTTTAAAAATATAGATGTGAGAAAAAAAAATAGCAATACAACTATGAATATTTTTGAGCTAACAAATTGAAAGAAGATTATAATTATAAGATGTGACATAGAGGACATCACTTAGTTTGAGTTCATCTATCAAGTTATATGTGCTAAGTTACATGATATGAGTTGTAAAACCATTCAACATGTTGATAACTTAAAGTTATAAAACATTTACTAGTGACTCAAAAAAAAGGGATGGAAAATGATTATATGCTCCAAATTGATGATCTAAGAATGAATGGTGTTAGAAAGCATATCAACAAAAGTTTACAAAATGAGGGTGGAATCATCATTCAAAATAGGCATTAACTATGGTACTAAGTGGCCATTAGATTTAAAAACAGCATGTTGGTTACATATATATTAAATAAAGTAGATTGTTGTATATATACATTATAAATTAGAAGCACGGTTAAACCCATGTTCCTTATTTAATCCTTCAACAAATATAAGAGATGGAAGGGAGTTATTATTTTTCACTTTTGAGTGGCCTCATTGATAACTCATGATAGCCTAACATTTGACCTTAGTATAACTGAAACCACTACACTCTTCATAAATAAGTTTGGACATTGGCCTATTAATCTCGGTTACTTAGGCTTTGAATTGCTATCCATATTAGTAATTAGGGGCACATCATCAACATTTGAGTCTCGAGCAATTTAAATGCTCCTGTTGAAGAACTAGAGAATATATTTTGCTAATATCATCGTGACCTCTGATCCAAAGTTTGGTTCAGGAACAATATCAATATAGCTGCATACTCTTAAAGCAAACCCTAAAAGCATGCAACACCTACTAAATCTCAAAATATACAATATAATGACAATCATAATAACTTCAATAGAAGCTAATTCTCATATATTTCAAAAATGACGATACAATGTTGATATACTAATGCATAAAAGTATCTAATCTGGGTATCGCCTTCAATGTACATATCAAGTATCTACATCAATAACAGATACAGAAAGCAAAATCTAAGTCACACTCCTAGTGCTTATGCGTAAATGTAGATCCAACATGTAAGAATCATTATTATCATCTGAAACATGGTAAGAGGGATAATGAGTTAAAAGTTCAGTAGCAATTATGCACATACCATCATCAATATGCTAAGAAAACTAGAACGAATTATATATCAAAATAAATTTGTACATAAGTAATATAACAAATCCTCAAAATCACATTCAAAACGATAAAACCAACCATAACAAAGTACCAAAATAAACCATACATAATACCAATATAATCAACATCACAATTATCCGTATACTTAAGATACATACTGACAAACTCATACTAGTAGTTCGTGTTTACGAACCTAACTTGGTGATATATACATGCATAGATTGGTTTCCATACTAGTGCCTAGCATTTTAAACTCAGCCATGTTATATCTATAGACCATGATTGGTTTTACACCGGCCTCTCCAGCACTCAATCCTTCCTTGGTGCTATCAGTGTATGCCAGTAAGGAATCACTCCAATATTGTCAAAACTAGTATCATTTATTAATAGTAAATATTAGATTCACAAACTCAATAATCTATGGCATTGAATGAAGTCACTCACATCATAATTATGCATATTAGCATACTGAAAATATATACCGACAAACCTTATGCTAGCACTCTATGTCTAACAATCTAACCTGACAATATATGCGCGCATAGGTTGGTTTTCATATTAGTGCCCAGCATATTAAACTTAGCCACATCAAATTCACATACCATGACTTATTCTATACCAACCTCTCTGACCCTTAGTCCTTCCCTGATACCGTCGATCTAGGCCAGTAAAGAATCATATTAATACTATTAGAACTATTATCACGTATCAATAGTAAACATATCTGGTGTCTCAAATATAACATATTATATCCATAAATCATGATCGATTTTTACATCAGTCACTCTAACATACTACCCTTTCTTGATGCCACAACTACCATATCTCAATGACTAGTCCACATGCCTACATCATAATAACTCATATCTATACAAAGCCATAACCATACCATAATCACAATAACATTCTAGATAATACTCATATAACTCAGGTTAAAGCCAAACTATTTTATAACCAAAATAATATATCATATATATATATATATATATATATATATATATATGCTCCACACACAAACCATTGTGTGCGATTAAAACATGTTAAGAAATTCAATAATAATTCTATGATGTATACAAGCATGGAAGATGTAAAACATGTTGCATAATAATAGATGTAGAACTCCTATATCGATTATTAATCCTAATTAATCTCTTTAATCAATTAACTCAATCATCAATCACCTATAATTAAACATAAACAATTAATTATTTACCAAAATTTATAATTAAAAACATAACAATTATATCTTTTCAGCCCACATATGTAAAATTACTATTTTACTCTTGCTACCTAGACTTAACTGGGTTAGTCATTGCTTATTTAGGCTCTAATTAAGCCTATATTGCTTAATTACAACAATTGAAGCTTAATTAGATCATTTGATAGTTTACTATGTAAACAATAAATAATTAATTACAATATTACCACTCTAACTCAATGATTGATAACCTATATTTAACTATTATTTAAGTTTTAATTATTATATAATATTACTAGTTGCTATCTAACCATTCTTTTATTCATCAACTAATAAATTACTAAATTATGCCTTTTAGCTCACTTTAATTACCACATTTGCTTATGCTTAATCAGTTTAATTAATATTTAATCAGCTTATAATCCTCTAACCATATAGTATCCCTTTAATTGACTTTAATCATACTTACACTTGCTTAAATAGATCACTTATAACCATCACCATACATGATCCTTCCTTAATCTTGATGAATCAAATAATTAAAATTAAATTTAGACCCATTCTAGGTTAGTTAAATCAGCTTAAGGTCTAATTCCATTGTGGGTCACTAATTAGGCTGAATTGGGTTCGAGATTGGATCAAATTAGAGTTTATTGACTTAAATCAAGAAATCTTGCCTAATTGATTTGAACTTGATCCAACAATAGGTTCAATCAAGAGATGAGACCAACTTATTTAGGCTTAACTTAAATGGGTTCAGTTCATTGGGAAAATTGAACCAGGTCTTTGATTGGATCAGAATAACTTAAAAATCAAATAGAATCTCCAAACTACTTAAGATCAATTCGATCAAACACTAACAAGAAACATGGGCTGATCTTTGAATCAAGTGAAATAGAGCTGGTCTGGCTTGATTGAATCAAACGGCAAATGGGTTTGGGTTTCTGATTCACTGAGCTTAGATTGGATCCAAGTTCTGGCTTCAAATCTTATTTTGGTTCAGGGTTTTGAATTACGTACAGATGCTACTTCATCAACTATAATGGAACCAGGGACCAAAACTGGTTTGAATCTATTTGAATCAAGCCTTAAATGCGTCGGTCCAATTAAATTAACCTGGACCACTTCTATTGGAATCACTAAACCGGTTTAACTCGGTTTACCAACAACTGAATCATTATTTAAGAGAGAACTCGATGCCCAAAGACCCATTTGAGATCGGCTATGATCGATCTCAAAGATCCCTGGCTGTTGCCATCGACGATTACCATCACCGGCGATGACAACCCATGCCGATTCTCAAAGATCCCTGGCTGTTGCCATCGACGATTACCATCACTGGCGATGACAACCCATGCCGATTCTCAAAGATCCCTGGCTGTTGCCATCGACGATTACCATCACCGGCGATGACAACCCATGCCGATTCTCAAAGATCCCTGGCTGTTGCCATCGACGATTACCATCACCGGCGATGACATCACCGGCGATGACAACCCATGCCGATCTCAAAGATCCCTGGCTGTTGCCATCGACGATTACCATCACCGGCGATGACAACCCATGCCGCGGTGACTCCTGCTTCCCCGTTCGATCGCCTCCACAAAATCGAGTTTAAAAACTCAACCAGCCGTGCTCCGATTAATTAATTGAATGCAACTTGTCGTTAATGGTCTGACGAGCCTTCCCTACCTTCTAATTGATTTTGATCCGCACGCTAGTGGCTGAAGTGACATGAGTTAGATGGGAACAGAGGATCTGATGGAAAACAGAGTATTCCGAACGCGATGATGGTCCACTGAAGGCAGTGGCAAAACTTCACCCCATCAGCGGAAAGAAGAGAAGAGAAGAAGAGGAGGAGAACAGAGAGGAGGAAGAGAGAAGGAGAAGGAAATGGGTTTTGCAGGAGGGTTTCTCCAAGCCCTTTTGCAGTGGATTTGATCCTCAAGCCCACTGCTAATTTAATACCACCTTCGTTACACAATAAATAATTCGGTTTAGAGGATGAAAATCTAAAATTTCTAATAGAAGAAGGATTTCGTTGGTGAAGAAGAGAAGCTCATGGTAATGAACTTAGTTAACTAATAAAGCAGTTAACCACTTTGATTTGGAATTAATTAAATGGGTTTTGATTTTAGTTTAAGCCAGTTTAATTAAACCGACTGAGGCATAACAGATATTTTGTAAAGACTCAGTGGGTAAGATTTGGATGTTAACATGGATTAAAGCTTTGCTCAACCCCATTAAAAATTATTGCACCTCCACGTTGCTTTCATTATATTCAACTCAACTCATCTAAGCCATTTTCTTTTTCTTTTTTTTTGGTACAAACGGATGATCACACTGATCTAGTGTGAGTCAACCCAGAAAGATCAGAAAATAAAATATGTTTAAGTACAGAAGGGCAGGGATCACCCTACTTCCAATTTCAAATCCCAGACTGATAAGCCACCGAGCCCGCAATCCAGTCCACCGCAGAATTAGCTTCCCGGTAAACATGACGGATATGAACACAGTGGGCTTCCTGAAGGGTGGCCCGGATATCATGAAGCAGAGGGTTGAATACAACCGGATCACCGCTATCTTGGCGGAGCCACCGAATGACAGTGAGCGAATCTCCCTCGATGAGCAGGCAGTGAGCACGAAGAATCCGAATGGCGTAAGAGATACCAGCCCAGGCTGCGTACAGCTCAGCCAGCGGGACAGAACAATCCAATAAGCCAAGGCCACCAGCAGCTAGCAAAGCACCATCAAACCCATGGATTATGAAAGCTGAGCCAACAAGTCTGCCTCGAACACTATCGTCAAAATTGATTTTAACAAACCCTGGGGTGGGGGCTCCCAAAAAATAAAAACCATATGTCGGTTCGCTGCCGAAGCAGCAGAGGAGCCCCAGTGGCTAGGACCATCAAAATCAGAAGCCAAGCGATAGTGTGTGTACTCCATGGATAAGGAGATAGCTCTTCTAGCAGTCCTCTATGGAGAAACATGATCATCAGTGAAGACATGAAGGTTCCGCGAGATCCAAATCTGATAAGCAGTGTAGGCCCCGGTGACAGCTAGCTGCTGGGTGCCCCTCCTAATATCAGTCAAAGGTCGCACGCAGAGAGGCAGTGCCTTCCGGACCAAGGTGATGGTGATAGCCAGTAAGCTGCCAAATCTGCCTGGCCCTGCTGCATGTAAAGATAGCATGATCCGTCGTCTCCTCCTTCAGACCGCACAGAGGGCAGGTAGGCTGGATAGACAATCCCCTTCTGGATAGCATAGAGCAGGTGGGAAGGCAGTCCCAAGCAAGCTTCCACATAAAGAGCTGGATCCTGGGGTGGATAGGAAGCCGCCAGATCCACTCCACGTCCTTCATACGCCGAGCATGAGGCCTATAAATTTTCATGAGATCCCTAACTGGAGCACTGGGAAGACAGGATCTTCTCCATAATCTGGTATCAGCTCTATGTCCCAGTATAATAGGAATGGAAAGGATCCGACGAGCAAGCTCATCACCAAAAAACCGGGCCACCGTGGGAAGGTGCCAGGAGGAGTGCTCCTGAGAGATCAAATCACTGATTCTCATGCTGCTAGGAACACTGTTACTTATAAAAGTAGGCTAGCGTGAAAGGGGAGTGTCGGCTATCCAAGCATCTTGAACAACATCTACCAAGGAGCCATCACCAATCATCCAAGTGATGTAGTTCAAGATATCCGGAGCATGACGACAAACCTCTTTCAAGAAGAAAGAGTAGCCCCGACTAGATTGAAAATCCGTAGAGGCCGTCCAATCTTCATATCTGGCACGCATGAAAGAGCTCCATAAAGAATGCGGATCAAGAAGAAATCGGATGGCATGCCTAGCCAACAGAGCCTCCCTTCTGACAGTCAACGATTGAATGCCAAGGCCATCATCCGCAATCGGCATACAAATAGTGTCCCAAGCAAGTAAATGGAGACCGTGCCCATCTTGACTGGAGGCCCAAAGGAAATCCCTGAAGCATCTCTCAATCCTCCTCAAACACAATAGAGGGACAGCAAAGTTAGAAAGGAGGTAAAGAGGTAAGAACAGTCCGTAAGAGGGTAATCCTGGCCATCATGGATAACCCAGTGACCTACCAACCATCCAATCGGTCACGGACCTGACGCTCAAGATCAGTATAGTCACTGCATTGAGGTCGTCTTCCGGTAATGGGGATCCCCAAGTAAGAGAGACGGTCAGTCTGATTAGTAATACCGAAAATACGGATAATGGCCGCTTTGGTATTAGCCGTGATCCTCGGGCTGAAGCAGATAGAAGATTTCTGATAATTAATCTTTTGTCCAGAGGCCTAACAGTAGCGCTGAAAGATGGAAGCAAAGGTGATCGCATTATGTGGAGAAGCCTTTCCCAGCAGAATATAATCATCAGCAAAAGAAGGTGGGAGATCGAGGGGCCCTGGGGTCCCGCAGAAAAAGGGGCAATACATAAATCATGCTGAGCTTGAGTGAGCGCTCGGGATAGATCATCCGCAGCCAGGATGAATAGAAAAGGGGATAGAGGGCATCCCTGACGCAGCCCCACTTCAGAGTGAAAAAAATTTGTTTGGCTTCCGTTAATGAGGAGAGAGAATGATGGTTGTGAATGCATGCCCTGATCCAGTCAATAAAGAGATCCTCGAACCCAAATTCTAGTAGAGTTCGATGCAGAAAGGCCCAACTCAATCTATCATAAGCCCGCTCCATATCCAACTTAACAGCCATAAGGCCCTGGCCGCGAGAGGACCTCTGGAGGACATGCATAAATTCTTGGGCAATAAAAATATTATCAGTAATACATCGCCCTCTAATAAAAGAACCCTGCTCTGGAGCGATAAGGCGAGGAATGACGATCTGCAAGCGGGAAGTCAGGATCTGAGCACAGATCTTATAAAGATGGTGCAAAGACTAATGGGACGATAATGAAGCGGAGTGGAAGCGTCGGAGTGTTTGGGCACCAGAGTGATAAATGTCCGGTTCCAATCGACAGGCATAGAGCTAGATTGAAAAACAAGCTGGATAGCCTGCAAAACATCCTGGCCGACAATGTTCCAGTAGTGACGGAAGAAGAAAGGCGGGAAGCCATCGGGCCCAAGGGCTTTATCAGGCCCAAGATCCCATAAAGCCTTCTGAATCTCATCCTCCGTGATAGCCCTAGTAAGAAGGCCATTCTCATGAGCAGTGATCTTCTTGGGGCTCGGGACCGGGTGAACAGGATATCCAACTCCACTCTGCTCGGACCATCTAGTCTGGTAGAAATGAAGGAACTGGTTCCTAATAACCTGAATATCCTCATAGCAATGGCCCTCCTCATCAACAAGGTGACGGATCCTATTAGCTGCCCGACGCTTCAAAGTAGCATGGTGGAAAAATCTGGTGTTACGGTCTCCCTCTCTAACCCACTGGATCCGAGATCGCTGTCTCCAGAACATCTCCTGCTGAAGAAGAAGAGAGTGGTGAAGGGCCAGCATAGCTCGGAGGGAAGTGAAGTCAGACTATGGGAGAGCACCTTCCTGATCTTCTCTGGTTTGAAGGATAGTAATGTCAGCTTCCACCTGCTCCACTTTTCTCAGAATGTCCCCAACCTCCATTCTATTCCAGGTGGAGAGCCTACGTCTCGCTAACTGAAGACGTCTGGAAAGCCTATAAGTGGCACAACCTCTAACAGGAATTCGCCACACCTGAGAGAGAATGGACCTGGCAGAAGGGTAGGAGGTCCATAACTGCTCAAAACGGAACTGTTTCCACTGCTGAGTCTCCGACTCCGTAGATATCATTATGGGGCAGTGATCGGAAGTAATCCTCGGGAGGTGGGTGACAGTGGTAGCGGGATAATACTGACTCTAGCGACTCGTAGCCATAGCCCTGTCAAGTCTTTCCCAGACCCTGGCAGAACCCTGGCGGTTGTTGCACCAGGTAAATTGAGAACTCGAGTATCGCAAATCCAATAGGCCAGCATCAGAAATAAAGGTCCTGAACTCAGCAATATCCGCAGCCCCTGCTCGAAACCTTCCCCCTCTTTTCTCATTAGCCCCAACAATACAATTAAAGTCCCCTGCAATGAGGGAGGGATAGCCCTGATGAAGGAGAGCAAGAATCTCAGCCCAGAGGGCCCGCCTCTCACGAAAATCCATGCTGGCATAAATACTTGAGAGGAGCCAGGGATCAGAAGAATCATCTGAGATAACAAGAGCAACCTGCTGATTGCACTGGTGAAAAGCATCAACTCGGATCATGGAATGGTGCCAGAGGGCCAAGATACCTCCTGAAAGTCCCACTGACTCCACAGCATAGGAAGACCAAAGTCTAGAGACATGTCTCCTGAACCGGGCTAAACTGTCACCCGATAGACGGGTCTCTAATAAAACACAGATATCAAAATTATGCTGCTGCATAAGTCTACCAAAGGAGGAGCGAAACGAATGTTTCTGAGCTCCTCTCACATTCCAGATAAGAATCTTCATTTAGTAATTGGGGGAGGTTGGGACCCACTCTGGTCCCCCAGCATATCAACAGCAGGAGGTCTGCCTTTAGATGAATGTCCAGAAGTAACTATCAGCTGAGCAGTCTCCATAACATCAATAGAAATGTCCTTTCCCTGCCCTCCAATGGCTCCCTTGAGATGAGAGAGAACGAGATCATGATTATGACCTGCATCAAGGGTCAGTTCAAGGGTAGCATCCTTATCCCGAGGTGAGGTCGCCCTAGAACACTTTCCATTCACAGCACCAAGACTATCCATTGTATCTATAACGATAGCATTAGCCTGAGTAAGTTTGGAAGCAGATAACTTAGCTTTTCCTTTCCCTTTTGTATTTTTGGATACAGCTCGCTGGATTGTGCTATCCTCCAGCCTCGCCCGCTTCGATGGGCCAGAGCAGTTATCCCTACTGACCGTGGGCCGTCCAGCCCACTTATCTGAACCAAGAAGAGAGAAAGGATTCAATGTTGGCACTTGGGACATCAAGGAGTTCTGAACATTAGAGCTCTCGGGTGTTGTCTCAGAAAAATCGGCACGGTCCACAGTGCTCGGCACAGCAACAGGGCTGGCAACCCTAACAGCCCCCGAGCCAGAGGAATCCACCGACAAGAGGGATCTGGACGAACGTCTCCGGGCAACCTTTAGATGAGCTTGTCAGCCCTCCTTCGCGACCGGTCGAGCAGAGGAAGATGACAACTTCCCAGGCGGAGGCTGAGGCTCAGCAGAAGCACCATGCCCAAACGACTGCTTCTTCCCCCTCAAATCATCAGTTGAACCAGGGGAAGGCCGACGATGCCTAAGCGCAGCCATCCACGGCCCGAACTTGGTACCCAGTGAAGAGGGGCTAGCATCCGGCAGGGGCGAGTAGAGACTGGAGTAGTACAGCGATCCACACTGCCCACAAATTCCTTCAAGATGTTCATATGAATACTGCTGCCAGAATGGATCTCGACTACCTCGAACTCTGGCTCTAGGGCGAAGAGGCTTTCTTAGATCGACACGCACACACAACCGAGCAAATCCGCCTCGATTCTTTGCCTTGGTTGAAGGATCTGAGAAGATAAATTCCTCCGCTGGTGAAACGATTGTATGAAGGATTTCATCGGTCCAGAATTCCATCGGCAAGAGCGGCAGCCGAATCCAAAGCCGGGCCCTGGGAACAGAGTCCTCAGCTGGGACGAATTCAGCACTCCATTCTTCAGTGGCTATGGGTTGTCCGTTAACAACCCACGGCCGCCCGAGCACCATCAACTTGGCATTAATGTCGGAGAATCGAAGGATAAAACACCTGTGAGCCAAGCAGACAACTTCTACTTCCCCTGGTATACCACCCGGAGCTCCCGAATGATAGCGTCCGACGACACCCATCGATTAATACTCCTTGCAAGGATGGCGTTCAGCTCCCATCGGCTGGCCTCATCAGCCAGGGCTTTAGCAGGAGCTTGGACGATCTCAGGGAAATGGAGCTCCAGATCGGCAATCTCGGCTGGAGACGGAGAGGGAGCAGACCACACAAAATGACTATTCGTAGGGCGGCTCCAAGCATTCTGGCCACCCGAAGCACCATCAGCTGCAGCAGAAGGGGAGGCAGCAGCTTGAGCCGTCATCCGGAGAAGAACACCCGATGAAAGCAGCGATGATCGCCGAAGATCAAGGCCGAGACAGCCGGAGCGAGAATCTTAAAGCACAAAGAACAGAGGAAAGACACTGTAGCAATCGCTTCTCATACTCGTCCCATTCACTTTTTACTTATAAGCCATTTTTCTTCAATTACATAGAGTCGGCTATACAAATCTATTTTTTTCGCTATGCTCTATTTAGAATATAATTAATATTTAAATTATAAATAATTATATATTTTTAATTATTTTAATAAAAATATTACTTTCATTACGTAGCTCCTAAAAGGAATAATATATACATTGCGATACTTTCGCCAGAGTAAGTGGTTCATTCTTATTATTTTTATAGAAGAAGGTAACCATAAAGGGCTGCCCTTGTGTGGTGATGAGTTTCTTATTTAATTGATAAATTTCTGAACTAGTCATCTAAAAAAAAGGAATCTTTTAAGATTTATTCATAACTCCTGTGTCGTACGGATATTAGCAATATTGTTAGTAATATCCCTATCGAAAACATCAAGTAGCTGGGATAAAATTATATGATTACATTATTTTCATATTTTTTTTTTGGGTACAAGCGGTTGATCACATAAGTCTAGTATGAATCAACCAAAAAATATCAGAATATAAAATTTACATCAAAATAGTAGGACAAGGATCATCCTAACTCTAAATTCAGTAGCTAGAATGCTGGGCCTTGAAGCCGCCACTCAATCAACAACCGCATTGACTTCACAGTATATATGATGAATCTGAACAGATTCAGCTTTCTGACTTATCCATAAAATATAATTTATTCATAAAACATAACTTATTTTTCACTTAAAAAGTAATAATAACTTTATGACTTCAAGTGTTATAATACAGTCCACGGACTTTCAAAGTCATCAAAATGATAAGGAAAATCAAAGTCAAATGTGTCAATATACGAAAAATTTATTAAAGATAATTTCTTCCAATATGTTCATGGTGATAATATACAAAAAGGAATGAGAGAGATTGTAATTAGAAAGAAGATGAAGTGTTAGATATTTTGATTTAATATTTTAAAAAAATAGTTGGATCTTCTTTGTTGTATTCCTTGAACATGTATAATATCATATAATACAAATCTCATAATTTTTGGGACAACTAGAAAGACAAATCTTATCATTTTACAAGCAATTGCAAAATATATACAATGATAGAAGCCAACAATAAAGGACCTCATGATTGTAGAGAGCACAGACATAAAATAAATTGCAATAATTGTTTATAATTATATAATGTACAAATATAAAAATAAATTTTAATGATTATGAAGAGAAAAGCACAAGTACATTGCCTAACAAAAATATAGAAAAAAATTTCATAATTATGGATAGCAAATGAATGAAAATGAATCTTTATGATTTTAGAAAGGTAAAAGCATATATCTTAACCTGATTATCTGGTAGGGATTAACAGTGATTAATCTAAGAAAAAACATCATCAATCATGTGAATCCTTGAAAAGCATTATCAATCATGTGACTCCTTAATTTATCAGACACTTTTTATTAATTAAAGGTACCTTTTCATCCATTCATGTAGGATATAATCTTTTTTAATAAAAAAAGCAAAGTCAATAATGACAATAAAAGCATCATAAAATGTTTTTCTTATTATGAGGAATCAAAATTTTTGGATTCCACGACATGTGTTGTTTGTGTAGTGTCTGAACGATCATTAAAAAGTTATAACTCTATAATGATATAAGAGGTTAAGTTATTATACTAAAATATTATATAGGCAAATTTGTATGAGAAAAATAGCTGATCTTGTATCAACTTCTTTAGAATTTTTGATTTGGTTCATATAGTTGAACTCGCATTAACTTTTTTTAAATTTTTAATTTTTCTTCTATAATTGATATCACATAAATTCTTTTAGAATTTTTGGTCCGGCACCTCTAGCTCTTTTGGAAACCCTCAAAGTTCACACTCTCACTCCTGACTTCTTGAAAAGTTATGACCCTACATCATGATAAATAAGCAACCACTTTAAGGGATCGAAAAAAACTTTATTGCTAAATACTTCACATCAAAGAGCACAACTAGAGAATTATTTATAAAAGAACTCTCATAAAAGTAATAGGTTTTCCTAATTCTTATAAGAAATACATTTTCTAAATAAATAAAAAAATATTAAATAAATAGTTAAAAATAGATTATTAACTCTTGCTAGACTTTTCATTAGCATTTTTACAATTTTTTAAAAATTAATTAGCATTAATAGATTTTAATAAATTATTCATAACTTTCTTATTTGAATTTTATTTTAAATGATTCAGGATATATTGCAAAGTTAGCTCAATGCAAACATCATAATAATAAATTTACTTAAAAACTTTAACTACATTTGTGCTAATAAAGTTTTATGTTAACTTGAGATGGTTTAATTGTGTCCTTTTTGACGTGGCCAAAGAAGAACCTCCAAAATTTAATTTAGTTTTTTAGCTTTAACGATCTTCCTTTCTATGTATTACACCGATGAGATCTTTTTTAAAACATTTAAATAGATGGTTGATTTAGGTAGTTGGTAGATATAAAGATCTATGATTGCATTATATAAAAATTGATGAAATGATAAAAAAAAAAGATTCGCATTTGAATTATTTGGTAGTTACTTTGACAAGGATATACTAAGAAAGTCAAGAAAAAAAATCAAGAAATTTTAACGCCAGTTACTCAATATACTACCCATACGAAGAAGAATGATGAGATATATATTTCTTCATTCTATTATTTCTTTCATCTTTCTTATTTTCATAGTGCTATGCATCACTCTTGAATGTGAGACAATTGTTTGTTGTGTCAATAAAGAAGAACAAAGCCTACTAGCTCTCCCTATGCCAATGTATCCCACCAAAATGAATGCCATGCATGGGACTGGAATAAATTTGAAAGGCAGCCAGCCCTCAAGTTCAAAATCAAGCACATGCCAAGGAGACCGCAGCCTACCGAGATCCGGTTTTTAATAAAATCGGTCCCACAATGCACCGACTCGAATAAATTTAAAACGGAGTTAAAGATACTCTCCTTTTCGATAATCGTTACACGTTTGCTGGAAGGACGCAGTCGGGTGCATCACGAACAGAACAGGGTATTTTTATCAAAAGTTCAAAACTCGCTGGAAGAAGACAATCTCGATGTAGCCGTTGGGCGAGGTTTTTCTTTTTTAAAGAAATATAAATATTTCTGGACTTTCCCAACGTACACTCAATTTTTCAAACCCCCGCACCGGGGCGTCGAAGCCGGCATCTTCAATTTCAAATTCCCATCAAATCGCGGCCGTCCATCTCCTCAAACCCTTCAAGTTCAAAATTCCAAAGCCGTCTCGCTCTCTTTCTCCGCACTCCGCAGCGAGCTAAGAGACAGAGGCCTCCACGATCCACCCCGTTCTAGGGTTTCTTCTCCAAGTCCAATGAGATCAGTGGATCTCCTCAACTGGAAACCATAGTAATCCGATCTCAGGTCTTGTTCTTGAATTCCTCATTCAGGATTTCAGGCCTTCGTCCGCTCCGGATCTTGTTCTTGAATTCCTCGTTCAGGTAACTTTTGTCTACAGATCTTTTGATTTCTTCTAGGCTTTTGTTTTCGAGCTTTTCTTGATCTTTTTTGAGATCCTCCTGTAGAATGCTGAGGGATTTGAAGATATTTCGTCGGAATTCTGGGAAGTTCCAGGGAGGAAACAATGAGAACGTTCCGATTGGTGAATCGGAGTCCACTACTCAGCCGGACTCCGATCCGTCTAGGGCTCCTCTCAACACGATTCAAGAATCTGAGCAAAATCCTAAGCCGGGGGTGGATCAAGGAACGATTTTGAGGAGGAAGACGGAGACGACCCCTTCCAAGAACCAGGTCAAGGGGTCTGATTTGCAGCACTTGCCGTTTCGTACGCCGGAGAAGCCACCAGCAGCTAGGGGCAAGTTTGGATGGGTCGCAAAGAGTGAGCATGGGGCAAATGGTGTGGAGAATGGGGATGAGTTGAGCCACCAAGGTCCCAGCCAGCTGCCACCGCTGAGCCGTGGCTCATGCTTGGGGACTGGGGGCGGTTATGGCAACAGTACTCCTCGTACATATCGGACGGCAGGGAAGGCATCGTCAGTCCATTCCGATAGCAGTTCCACTCAGAGCACACCAACCAAGAGTGTTACAAAACCTACTTACACTGGATTCAGCGGCTCCCGCCTCCTATGTGCATGGGGAATCGGATGATGAGCTTTTCCATGGCATCAAAGGGGATTCCGATTTCATCCACGCCACCAACTGTCGTTAATTCAGCTGAAGTGCCTTATTTTGAACTTAAAGAGGACCCCTCCTTCTGGATGGACAACAATGTACAGGTATATTTCCTCAAGTTTCTTTTACCTATTTAACATTCACCTTAAATACAAATATCAGTAGTACCGCATATATGTCCCATCCTTTGAGTTAGTTAGTTAATTTAAAATACAATCTGAAATCTGAACAGATGATACACTTCATTTTCATTTCTTATCTTTTTTTAAAGCAACTCTCCAAATTAGAAGAAGTATGCATTTTTATTTAATATCAACGCTATAACTTAATTACAAATATCAGTAGTATCACATATACCTGTTCTATTATTAGTTAATTAGCTAGTTTAAAATACAATCTGAAATCTGAATAGAAGATACTTAAAAAGAAAAGAAGAAGCAAGTGTTGAAATTAGAAAAACTATGCATTTCTATTTAGTATCATATGGACAGTTCTTCGTCAGACATCATGATGTGCACATAACACTAAGTAGGGTACTGTACGAACTGCACTTACTAAACCAAAGTTTCATCCCCCTCAAAATCCATTCTCTAAATCTTCATGTCACCATCTTGTAACAATACAATATCCAAAAGGTTAGTTTATATAATTATTATTCTTATAGATTCTTCCTAGGTGTTTCCACATCCTCAATTCTCAAGAGCTCTACTTGCTCCTTAATCTATTCTTGCTCTCTCTCTCTCTCTATGAAAGCGAGAAAGATACAAGGGCTGAATTTACACACACATTGTTACCGTGTTCCCATTGAGGTGAAAAACTATTTATGGATAAAATTCACAACTTCTTATGCTAGTCCTATACAAAAAATGAGCTTCCCACATAGGTTTTGGCAGCATGTGCAAGATTGGTGAAGTGATTCTCCCCTTTGCACTAATTAACATTAAATATTATGTTAATATAAAATTGACTTATTTACAGGTTACATATCTTCTTCTTTGTAAGTGATTTTGTGTCTATGGTTTAAGGAGGAAAATTAAAAATCATATAATAGCAAAAACAGCCGACCCCATGTAGTTGGGAAAAGGCTTAGATGAGTTGAGTTGAGATATAATAGCAAAAACAATGTTTAGTTAATGATTGGATAATGTTCCCTTGTAGATTAGTGACAATCTGATGCTTGCTTGAGTTAGGGTGAGTACAACCCAGGCTGGAGATTCCCAGTCTTCCAGCTGTTGAGCAATCATTTCATTCTTCTTTGCTCCACCTCAAAGATATAGCATGCTTTTAGTGGTGCTAGTGTCAAACAAAGGCTATTATTTGTGTTCGCTAGTTTCCAAATATCTATCCTGAATCAATCTGATGATTGTTTGTTGGCAACACCCTTCAACAACCAATGCAATTAAAAGATCATGGTGCAGCATGCCCATTTTCTCTTAATAAGATTAGCCAAGAATTTCAAAGTCAAGAAGGAACTAGCCAATTGCCATCGCGATCGAACCATTGTGGAGTATATGGAGGATCATAGGAGGGTGTGGGTTTGAATCTTGAAAGTCACTTTTCCACTTCTGTAGAAGAGATATAGAGGAAGAGGACAAGTGGAGGAAGACTGCAAATAAAGGATGCAAATCAAAAACATAGAGTACTTTTGTGGTTCATCCATGTTGGGAGTTCCAAGTGTTTCTGGTCCACTATGTGGGAAAATGGGAACTTTCTGTAATTCATTTTCTTGAGTGGAAGGAAAACCCACCATTCATGGAGGTTTGTAAGAATTAATAGGTGATTACTTGTGAGGTTTGATAGGGAAAAAAATCTTATGAGGAACTCATTCTTATGAAAAATCTTGGATATGTTATGATTGTGTATGAGAATCTCCTCCAAAATATTGGCATATGAGACATACACTGATTGTTTTGTTCTTTGTTCTGTCCATTAATGATTTTGTCCTGTAATATTCCCTCCAATTTTGTGTACAATAAATATACTTAATTGTTGCCCTAAAATCATCACTATAGTAGTTTTAGAGGGACCATGGAGATTCCCAATAGAATGTACATGCCCAAAGGCTACATTTCTGCTCTCTTCCTTTATTCTCTTTCTTTTCTAAATGTTCCACTCTCCAAAATAGACACCAATTTGTTGATCTTGAACCCTTGTTACATGGAGAACTCATTCCTTTAAGATATTTGAAGTGTAGATGCTTACACTAGACATGCATGACTTAATATGGCCCTTACTAATTGTTGAACAATAAAATTTTTTCTCGTATCAGCTAGAAGTTACATTTTTATTAAAACTCTAAGACCCCTAGTGAAATTGTCAAAAGTGAAGATCCTTCCAGGGGATTGAAATCAATAATAAGATTAAGTCTTAAACAATGATTTAAGTTTCAATGAGATGGAGGCCGAAATGTCTCATCCTAGAGAGATTTTGGGATAGATCTCGGCCATCCAATTTCATCCTGTTTTAATCATAATACATTATATGGTCCATTTTAAACAAATTTAATTTATTATAAAGATATAGCTTTTGAAATTCAAATATATTTAAAATTTAAATAAAACACTAAAAAATCATATTTTTTAAAAAAAAATCGTCTCAAGTAAGTACTAGACTGTCGAACTTGGTTGGAGATCGAAATAGGGTGGGATGAGGAGCATCTTGTTTCGTAAAAAAATCAGAATACCTTTGTCACACGAGATTTAAAACCTTAGTTTCAAGTCTTAATTTTAGCATTAGTTTATTGTGTATATTTTTTTTAAAAAAAATATTTAGTGCACACAAGTTTCACATATTAGATATTTAGTTTGGTGTTGGACCCTTTGTCATTTTTTTTGTATACGTGGCAATCATCTTTCAATTAAGAACAATGAGCCTTTCTTTTGTGAAGATAATAATATTAGGAAACCAAAATGGATGAGATATAGGCATTACTGAATGCTAGTTTTACATTTGTAGGTTGTAATCCGTGTCCGTCCTCTCAATAGCACAGAACAAAGCTTGCAAGGGTACCACAGATGCCTGAAGCAAGAGAGTGCACAGAGCATTACTTGGATTGGACAACCAGAGTCCCGATTTACTTTTGACTATGTAGCATGTGAAACAATAAATCAGGTCCGTGTTTCTGCATCCAGGAAGCTAAATCAAACATTTCAGCTTTTATCAACAGATTTGGATCTTAATATTTGTGTGCAGGAGATGCTTTTTCGAGTGGCTGGCTGCCAATGGTTGAGAACTGTATGTCTGGTTACAACAGTTGCATTTTTGCATATGGCCAGGTTTGCTTGAGCTTCTGTTTATGCACTTCATCTGCAATTGTGCATTTGACACTGCAGCTTGCATGTAGACACCAAACCTATTATAGGCTTTTCTGTCTTGTTACAGCTTAGTATGGTTTAGCTTCTCACAGATCAGTACTCACTGCTAATGATATTTTGCATTTTTGTGTCTGACTACAGACAGGGAGTGGGAAGACATACACAATGCTCGGTGAGATTAGCGAATTGGAAGTGAGGCCTAGCCCAGATCGTGGGATGACACCACGAATTTTTGAATTCTTGTTTGCAAGAATCAGAGCGGTAAAATGTTGCATGTGACGTTGAAATATGCTGACCTTTCTAAATTCACATGGATCTCAGCTGTACTTATTTCTTTTCCTGTTTGTTGTAGGAAGAGGAAAGCAGGAGGGACGAGAAACTGAAATACAATTGCAGATGTTCCTTCCTAGAGATTTACAATGAACAAATTACTGATCTTCTTGACCCTTCATCCACCAACCTGCTTGTAAGTTCTTTTTCTGTTTTTTCAGCATTCATATTTCTTTTATATGCTTCCTCCTGAATATCTAGTCAACTCTTTTCAGCTTTTTCTTCTTTTCCTCTTTATATATAATATATTACTTTAAAACATGGCTTGCATTGAACAGTTACGAGAAGATATCCGAAATGGCGTGTATGTTGAAAATCTCACCGAATTTGAAGTTGAGAGTGTAAATGATATCCTTAAACTTCTTATTCAGGTAAACTGTATTTTTGATTCTCCTATATTGTTGTTTTGGGAGCTATCAATTTGTTCTTATCTCTCATAAATTGTTTCACTTCTTAACCAACAATTCTGCATCACTTTTTCACCTTGTAAACCTTTATACTAGGGTGCTGCAAATAGGAAGGTGGCAGCAACAAACATGAACCGGGAGAGCAGCCGTTCTCACAGTGTTTTTACGTGTGTAATTGAGAGTAGATGGGAAAAAGACTCAACCAGTAACTTACGTTTTGCAAGGCTGAATCTTGTGGATTTAGCTGGTTCAGAAAGGTAAACAATTACAATGGCAAAGATGTAGGAATTATTTTTTTATGGATATTTCATGCAAGGCTAAATTTTTTGACACATTATCCACTTGAAACAGGCAAAAGACATCAGGTGCTGAAGGTGAACGTCTAAAAGAAGCAGCAAATATTAACAAATCATTGTCAACACTTGGGTACTTAAGCTGCATTTTTTATCAAAAATAGTTTTTCTTGTCCATTTTGCATCACAGTCTCTGTATTATGCATCGGTCATAAAAGCCCTTGTTTCTAGGAGCCTATCAACCTAATAATGTTGTTGAATTTATGAATTTCAGTCATGTAATAATGGTTCTAGCTGATGTGGCGCATGGGAAGCAAAGACATGTTCCATACAGGGATTCAAGGCTGACATTTCTTCTCCAAGTCAGTACCTATTTCAGTTATCTAGTCCTTTTATTGTCAATCTTACCACTTTTTCCAAGGCCAAGTATGTTTTATTTTGTTACAGGACTCTCTTGGTGGCAACTCAAAAACAATGATTATTGCAAATGTCAGTCCTTCAATCTGGTATATCGTCTTGCCTTTCATTGCTGCATTTTTTCTTTTGCAAAATTCCTCTTGATGATTGTATAATACATGCTGATCCCATTTCTCATGTCTGGAAGCTCTGCAAGTGAAACACTAAGTACCCTCAAATTTGCTCAGCGTGCAAGGCTCATCCAGAACAATGTAATCACTATTTTCATTTTGAAATGCTTGGGTTTGCACTCTAGTTTCATTTGATTGCAATGTACTCAATCTGGCTTATTTTGCTTTCTTACAAAGCATATCTCTGTCCTTTAAATGTAGGCTGTTGTGAATGAAGATGCTTCAGGAGACATTATAGCTTTACAACATCAAATACGTTTGCTAAAGGTTGTATAGGACCTTAAAATGATTTTTTTTTATTCCAAAAAAAAAATCTTACTTGTAAACCAAAAGTTTAAAGTGAGGATCTTTGATCAGGAGGAGCTCTCAGTCCTTAAGCGTCAAAATGTCTCAAGATCACTATCATTTTGTAAGGCAGTATTTGAAGATTCTGAGAATGGAGCCTGTGTTGCTTCTGATGTGGAAGAATTGCCAGGACTAGCTCAAGTGGATGCTGATGAGTTTCGCCACAATGAAACACTGCTCAGTGTACGAATTTCAAGTAAACAGGTAACTGCTTGTGTTAGTACTCAATTGCTATCATAAATGAGTCAAGCTTAGTTGTGTAATATTTCCTGAGGCAAAGCGGTATCATACTAATTTATCCTTGCCATGGAAATTGCCTGTGACCATGTATTAAGGATACTGATTTACTGCATGAATTGCTGCTTGTGGGATCGGTGCATACATGCTTTTTTGTCTCTCTCAATTTTCCTTAATATGGATTAAGGAGTTGCTACGTGTATTAAGGATACCAATTTACTGCATGAATTGCTGCATGCTTTAAGAGTTGGAAACTTGTTGAGTTAGATGAATTTTCCTTCTGATAATTTAATATAGGAGGCTTTGACATTTTATTTAGAATAAAACAGTAAGAACTTTTGTTATATGCTGCAGTTGAAATCACTGGAAGCAACATTGGCTGGCGCACTGCGAAGAGAAAAAATGGCAGAGAGTGCTATTAAACAACTTGAAGCTGAAATTGAACAGTTGAACCGCTTGGTAACTCCTAAAAGATTTGAAGGTGGCATTAGAATTTTGCTGCAATCTGCAGCAAGGTGTTCTTTGTAGCATATATTTTCTGATATTGTTTGACAGGTTCGTCAAAGAGAGGAGGATACTCGGTGCACTAAGATGATGCTAAAGTTTCGGGAGGATAAGATTCACAGAATGGAGAACCTTCTAAAGGCATGGTGCCACCAGAATCATATTCACAGGAAGAGAATAATGCTTTGTCTGAAGAAGTCAATTTGCTCCGTGCAAGAGTGGATAGGAATCCAGAAGTGACTCGCTTTGCATTGGAGAATATTAGACTCTTGGATCAACTCAGAAAGTAAATATCTGAAGAAATGGGTTTGGTCTGCATTACACCAATTTTCTGATTTAATCATAGCTTTCACGCTATGCTCATGTTACAGGTTCCAAGATTTCTATGAAGAAGGAGAAAGAGAGCTTATATTAACTGAAGTGTCAGAGTTGCGCAATCAGGTCTCTATGAATTTCTAGATTATCCAATGCAATTTCTTGTTCATGCAATAAATTTCTTCTGCAAATATTAAATGGTTTTTACCGCCATCTGTCTACAGCTCTTACATATCCTTGATGGAAAGTCTGAACAAGAGCAGCATCACAAGTTAGATATGGAACCAAAGGTTTTGTCTTACAACCAACACCCTCTCTTGATTTTTTCTTGCTATCCTCTTTATGTGTTTACTAAAATCTTTTGATGGCCCAGGAGGCTGGACAACCTCTATTGGATAGTTTGGCTGGAGAAAATGAAGCTTTGTCTGTGGAGGTATTTTTTTTGACATTGACTAAAGCAAAAAATACACAGATTATATATTTGTTTTCTTTTTCTGAATTTTTTTATTCCGTATGATCTTATTCTTTTTTTTTAAAAAAAAAGTCAAATAAACTTTGTTCATTTTCAGCTAAAGAAGACTTTTGAAGAGTTACAAAATTGCAGGATTAACCTTAAATCTTGCTCAGAAATAAATGAAAAGCTTACTAGGTAAATGTTAACTCTGATTTTTTGAATAATTTTCAGTTAATGCAGTAGTCATTGATGTTCTTTTCTCACTCAAATGGTCAATGCTTTCTTTGGCAGGGAGATAAGCAATCTGCATGCAGAATTGAACACCATCAAATCAACAAGAAATTCTCCACATGTTAACATCAATAGTCAGAATACTGTATGCACAACCAAGGTTGGCTGCTGAGAATGTTACTGTGTGTTCATTTACTTGTATATCATGCATTTTATTGGCAAAAGTAACTTTGAATTCTTCTAAAATGTTTCAGGAATCATGCCTAGAATCAACCCAAACAAATGTTCAGGCTTGTGCATATAGGGCACAATGCCCATGTGAAATGAAGCATGCTGAAGAGATTTTGAACTTACAACTGGAGTTGGATATACTTAAAACAATTCTAGGTGAAGAGAAGTCATCTCGTGTGGAGGTTGAGAAGAGGACTAATCATGCAAATGATCAGCTTATAACAGCAAATGGAAGGATTTTGCAGATCAGTAGGCAGCGTGAAAATATAAGTAATGAACTGAAAAATGCAAGATCAGTCATTGAAGCTCTTGAATCCCAACATGTCCTTTTGATAAATGAGCTGGATGAACTAAGGGATAACAATAATCATTACACTGATCTAATAAAGAATCAGGAGCAGGAAATTGCTATATTGAAAGGGAAGCTTGATGGTCATTTTGAAGGGAAAGAGAAATCAAGCTTTGCGCTAGAAGAGCCTACAGATCAGCCTTTTAAACATTTTAAAAATGAGGACTCCCCTTTGCAGGTGAAGCTGAAAAAGATGCATGATTCCCTTGAAAAAGCACGAAATCTGAACATGAGGTATCAAGGTGATCAGGCATCTCAAATGTCCCTTGAACGAGAAATGGATGAAGTCCGCAGGCAGGTTGAGGTAGAGACAGCTGAAGTGATTGTATGCTTGCAAGAGGAGCTCTTGGCACTTCAACAACAGGCCGATGATAGCAACAGAAATGAGTTAATGGCTAAACAGAGCATGGTGGCAATGGAAAGGGATATCAAAGACCTTCATGACAGGCTATGTTTGGTGAAGGAGGAAAATAAAAGGTTGTGTGAACTGGTTGAAGAGAAAGACAGGGATCTAAGATCCATGGCTGATGACTGGGAAAGATTAGCTTATGAGATTGCAGATATTCTTACTGATGGAAATGTAGCTCTTGAGGAAGCTTCTGATCAGGTTGCTTCTATCTCTGAGTGCTTTCCACCACGAAGTTGGATCAGTGAGAAGGTTGAGAGGATGATTGAGAGCCTTTCTCAAAAAGATATGTTGATTGAAGAGCTTCAAACTTGTTTGGAAGATGCACAGAATGTAAGGTGTGATATGGAGTGGAAGTTGAAGTCTTTAAGGGAAGCAACGCTGGCTATAACTGAAGCACAGCAGAAGGAAAGCATTGATAAAGAAAGGGAAATTCTTCAGTTGACATCACAGTTATCTGAAAAGACTTCTGTAATAACTGATTTAGAAAATAATGTTAAACTTCACAAGGAACAGATTCAGAAAGCTGAGATTTGTGCAACTGTTGCCTTTATTACTGTGAACAGATTATCTGAGATAAACACAGCGCACCTCCAGGAACTAAAGCATGTAAGATTTATGCTTGATGAATCCACAGAAATGATGTTGCAGAAGGATTCTCTTTTACGACATCAAATATCTTTGCATGCTGATGCCGAAACACAAATTCAAGATCTGAGCTTGCAGCTAGAGAAGTCTCAGCAGCAAATTGCTGATATACTAAGACGTGTCCAGGAGCAGGAACAAGCTCAAACTTCGGCACAGCTAAAAAAAGAGGAGGAAGAAGTTGCTTTATCTAAAATTGCAGAAGATCTTTCAAAAGCAAAGAAGGTGATAAGTGAGTTTGAAATGGGAGTGAGTATGCTGCATGGTTGTATGACTGATAGTGTTGAACTGGATGATGGTCCTGCAGAAGTAGATGACTCAGAAAAGTTCTCTGATGAAAGGGCAGGCAGCAACTCCGTGGACCGGGTAAGCTAATGCTCTTGTTATTTGATAACCAAGCTGAACCATGTGAACCTGTGTCACTCCTCTTGTCTGTAAGTTCCTTACATTATCTGTTCCGATGCTTCATCTTACCTTACTTAAATTTCAAGCCATTCCTAAAAATTGGTTCGTTAACCAAATGTCTGTTGTATCTTGCAGATTGATTCAAATCAAGTTGTTAACAACAACATGCAACATAATGTTGAAAGTGTGCCTGGATGTAGCACGGGGAGTGCAATGGGCAAGAATGCAAATGAATCCGAGTGTGGAGTGGTTTTAACAGATGATTCTAATAGAGAGACAACCATCCACCTCCTAAGGAATGAATTTGAGTCTGTACTTGACAGACTGCAGGGAGTGGAGTCTCAAATGACCAAACTATTATATGAAAAAGAAGAGAATAAGAAATCTGAGAAACAAAGCCGAACAAGGATTGAGCATCTTGTTGCTGAAGTACTTCGATTGAAATCAGATATTATTGATAAAGAAATGCAGTTTGACCATCGATTGCTGGAGTTGGAAGATAAACTGCAAAAAGTTAGTAAAAATGCAATAACATCTGGTGAATGTTGGCACAAAGCCAAAGAGGTAATAGGTGCTCTAAACTCTGGAACATTTTGAAATTCTCACATGCTATTGTTCCAATCTATGACATTGGAAATAATTACCATATGCAAATAGTATAATATGTATCTATGTATAGATTCTCATAGATTCTTTAGTAGGTTTCCCAAATATTATTGGTTTATGGTGTTTTTTGTGCTGTATTTAAACTTAAGCAAGAATTATTAGTTCGGCTATTTGGGGAACCTATTAAAAGTTTCAAATGATACCTGAAATTTTGGGACTTTTTGATCTTCATTCAATGGCAACAATCTAATATATTCCAATACTCCTTAATCTTAGTCAAGTTGTGAGATGTTACTATCAACAAAATAATCCTTCGACTTTCACTGCTTGAACATGACAGCAATGTCAAATGATGAAATGCTTTGCTTGTCCTTGATGTGCAACTTAAGGATAGAAAAACATGATGGATGAGTAATTACTATATAAGATCTAATAAAATTCCCCTCCCTGAAGTTTGATATATGTTACATGTAGAACCAGGATCTCTGTTGCCTATGAAATGAATATCAGTTCAGTTTTTTTTGCAAATGCTATCATTTATCTTTTCGTCCATGTTGTTATCTTCTTCATCTTGTAGGCATTATTAAATTATTTACCCTACAATTTGTTCATTTCAGGCACTTGAGCTTGAGACCAATGATGCAAAAGCTGTTGCTGCCCAAAAGACAATTGAAGCTTCTGTTCTTCTCAAAGATTGAGGAGGCACAAGAAACTATGAGAGATGCTGATGTTATGATCAATGCACTGATGCAAGCAAATGAAATTGCAAAACTTGATATAGAAAGACATCAGAAAATTGAAAGCACATTAAACTATGAAAGGAACAATTTATTGAACGAGTTACAAAGTTTGCAATCTTCAGTTGGCATGAAGGAACAGGAATATAACTTCATGGAGAAGAATTTCCAGTCAAACTTGATGGAAGTAAATAGTTTAGTTCTGGACCTGATGGAAGGTTTTAAGCACCTACAGACTGTTTTCACAGAAAAATTTGAGTTTCTAACCTGTGATCTCAAGTGGCTCAAGTCTGAGGTACAATGCTTTACACAGTCAGCTAGGACTTGGTTAGAAGAGATTTGGTCAGAGATTATCGGAAAAGATTGTTCTGTGTCCGTGTTACACCTCTGTCACATGGGAATATTGTTAGAGAGATTAACTGGGGTGAATGTTGAAAATAGTTTGCTTCATCGTGGGCTGGCTGAATCTAATTCTGTGATTGCTGAACTGAGAGAACACAATATCAAGGCAAAAAAAGAACTGGAAATGTGCTGTGTTCTCAAGGGTAAGTTACTTGCGGACATCAATAACAGTTTTAACCGCATTGCCAAAAAAGAAGATGAAACAGCTGAGTTTAAAGCCAAGCTAAGTTCATTTGAAAAGAAAATTCTGCATTTACAGTTGCAAGAAGAATCAATGTTGGCTAGATCAAATTCTATGGGCACTGAACTTGCTTTTTTGGTGGAGGAATTGGAGGCTAACAACAAAAATGCGCTAATGGTGAAAACAGTTCAGGATAAAATATTGAGGGAGAAAGAAGAACTATATAAAAAATTGGAGATTACGTCAAAGTTGCTAGATGATGCCCAGGGTATCAATGAAATGTTTAAGGACTCACTTCGTGAAGATTTGTCTATGCTTGCGGGTGATACCCCTTCTGGGTTTCAATTGAAACTAGAAGCTCTGAAGGCCAGCAATATAGGATCCATCGAAGAGTCTGCACTGTACAGGATTCTTATTAGTTGTCAAACTGAGTCTGTTGTGATTAATTTACTTGCAAAAGATATTGAGCTGCTTGTTCTGCAATCAGAGATGGAGCTGAATACGAAGGAAACTGATTATATGGCTTCACAGATAACTGACTTAGAAAGACAAAGAGACTGTTTCATTAGGATCATTGAAAAAATTAAGATGGAAATGATTCTAAGTAATATAGACAATGGTCAGATAAGTAGTGAAGCGCATTCTCTTCTTCTGGAGAATGAAAAGCTGAGAAATGACCTGCTGGAAATGAAGGAAGACTATTTAAGAATCAGTGAACATTTTCAGGAGACAAAAATAGGATTTTCCTCTTCTCTTAGCCATATAAATGCTGTCAATCAGGAAAATCACAAGTTACAGGACAGGATTTTCTCTTTGGAGACCCACATTACAACTCTGCAGACAGATTTAGACAAGAAAAATGCAGAACTTGAGGATGTACTTCATTCGCATTCTGTCATATCTAAGGAGCTTGATTTGAAAACCGAGATGTCTGAAATTCAAATTGAGCAAGCAAAGATCTTGAAATCTCAGTATGATTCACTGCAAAATGAAGCAAGGGCATTTATGGCAAAGAAAGATAAAATTGTTGCCATGCTTGGACTCAGGCTTGGGAATGGTTTTGATTTGGCCCAATCAATAGATATTATTGTAGACAGAATATTTGATTTGATGGATGGTCAAATTGTTCTGATGATGGAGAGAATGGATCGAGAAAATTTTGAGCATAAAGAAGCCACATCTAAGTTTGTCCAAGAGTTAGAAATCTTGGAGCTCTTAATTGAAAAACTATCATCTGAGATTTCTTCCCTAAGTTCTGAGTTGATTCGGAAAGATGAAATCTTAAAAGGCCTGTTATTTGATCTGAGCTTATTGCAGGAGTCAGCATCTATTGCAAAGGACCAAAAGGATGAACTTGAACAGATGGCTGCTGCATTGGAATCTGTTGAAGATGAACTGGCATCAAAATCATATGAACTTGATGAGACCATTGCTCGCAGACAGATGCTAGAAGCAGAACAGCTGGAAAAAATGAAAAGATATCTGCCCTTGAGTCAGTGGTTGCAGAGAAGCTGGATGAACTGAAGTTAGTTTCTGCTGAGAACCTTAAGTTAAAAGCTGAAATGGAAAGCATTAGAGGCATAAAAATTCTACAGAGGAAGAGTTAATAGAGAGAATTAAGGCTACTGAACGATTAGAGGAAGAGCTACTTGAAATGACCGCTCTGCTTGGACAAAGGAGTCATTTGCTTGAAGATTTGCAGAATGACATGACTAAACTTGCAGATGAAAGGGATCATCTTGATTCTGAGGTTCTTGACCTGAAAGAGAAACTAGCAATGGCACAAGCTCTTGTTGAAGAAAATGAAGCTATCGCTATAGAAGCTCATCAGGTGACTGAAACCTAATCAAAATCTAGTTCTCCAATGGTGGTACTGTTGTATTTTTATGCTTATTCCTTTTATTTTTTGTGATAGTTAGCAGAGGCAAAGAAGGTCTATGCTGAAGAAAAAGAAGAAGAAGTCAAGCTATTGGAGAGATCTGTTGAGGAGCTTGAATGCACTGTATATGCATTGGAAAACAAGGTGAGCTTTGCTGAATCTTTTCAACTAAATTTTCAGCCTCTCTCATCAAATTTTCGTTTTCAACTGAATGCATTTGTTGCTTCGCACAGGTGGATATTATAAAAGCAGAAGCTGAGAGACAACGATTGCAAAGAGAAGAACTAGAAATTGAGCTTCAGGCAGTGAGATGTCAAATGCTGACGGTACCTGCCTCTGGTAATATATGGAATACAATAGGTGACAAAAATGACCTAACAAGGTTTGTATGATTATATATAGATACGTCTTTCCTATGGTAGTGAAGCCTCCAGGCCTCACAGTACATATGCTGGCTATTGCTTTCTCTGCAGGCACCTTAAACAGAAAATAACTGAGCTAGAAGAGGCCCAGCAGAACATACAAATACTAAAGAAGGAAGTTGCAGAAAAGGATGCAGAGGTGTGATTTTCATGGACAAATTATAAAAACACATCTTTCATAAGAAATCCTATTTGTGGTAGTTAAAACAGAAAGCTGAATCTAATTGCTGAAGTCACTTGATCCCATTTAGGTGTACATCACTGTTATTCGTCTATCACCACTATTGGTGGCAGTGAGCTTTGTAAAAAAAGGTCATTTATCTCTTTTACTATGACATAAACACCTAGGGTAGGGCCCATGTGTCTCAACCCTGTTCACCTCCATTTTAGTGCTACTAGTGGAGGCATCAGTATCAATATCATCTTTCCACATGTATTATTATTTATAATATTTAAGTTGTATTACTATATGTCTTTATTGTTCATGTAGTGCTACTAGTGGAGGCATCACTATCAATATCATCTTTCCACATGTATTATTTATAATATTTAAGTTGTATTACTATATCTTTATTGTTCATGTACATGATGCAAATGTTTGCACCCTTTGAAATTAAAAAAACTGAATTATTTGGCTTCGGTAGTTCTAACAAAATGAATAACGTATCCTTTTTAAATATGCACACCAAAGAGCTCTCAAAGTGTGACCAAGACAACATAAAATTATGTTGCTTAATAAAATAGTACATATATTAATTCCTAGATTTCCTGTTCTCCTACAGATTGTACAATGTAAAGCACACATAGCTGAACTTAACATGCATGCAGAGGCACAAGCAAGAGAATATAAACTGAAGGTATAGCTTTACCAGAGTTCTGATAATTAACTACAAAGATTGTAATTCCATGTATGTAATGGTCCAAATTGACAAGTGGAAATTGTATAATTATCTTTAATGACTGATAGAGTGTGAAACTGTGCATCAGTTTAAGGAATTGGAGTCCATGGCACAGCAAGTTAAGACCGATCCTGCATCCTCCAATGCTACAAACTTAACATCAGCAAAATCAGAAAGAAGCGCCCCAAAGTCTCGGGGATCAGGTTCCCCATTCAAATGTATTGGCTTGGGGCTGGTACAGCAAATGAACTCAGAGAAGGATGAGGACTTGGTTGCAGCAAGGCATCGGCTAGAGGAGCTTGAAGCCGTGGCTGCAAGCCGACAGAAAGAGGTATAGCGTGTCTTTCAATTTGAAATCATCTGTGCTTTACCATTGTCTATCAGGAAAAAGAGGGGGCAAAAACATGAATTACCTGTGTTACAATTGGATCCTTGCTCTTTTCCCAGATCTTCATGCTGAACACACGACTGGCAGCAGCAGAGAGCATGACTCATGATGTCATTCGGGATCTGCTAGGGGTTAAGTTGGATATGACAAACTATGCAGTAAGATTATCAAACTTTTTCTGATATTATCTTTGTTAGTATGTACGGACGATGTATATGTGTGTGTGTGTGTGTGTGTGTGTGTGTGTCCTGATGGTTTTTGGGTCAACAGGGGTTTTGTTACAATAAGTTATTAAAATTTTCTTTTACAAATTGTGGAAACTTCAATTCATAACTTCCTTCATATGATATAGTTTCGGATTTTCTAGGTTAACTTAGATGTCACAGACTATGGAATAAAATTACCATCCTTTTTCTGTTATCTGGTAATCTCTGTTGGTATGTTTATCTTGATGGTCTATGCATCAGCAACAATTCAAGAAAACTATGTTATTAAATCTTTTCTATTGGAAATTGTGGAATCTCCAACTTATTTGCAACTTTTATATCAAGTTATCTTCACTTATGTTATGGTATGGATTATCAGTTCAAATTGTGTGTTTTTTACATTCAACAGTTTATTCATACTCTACGTTTTGTACATATAAGATTATATGCACTCACGTTTTTCTTACTGTCTGTCTTTTTGATGTTAGTCACTGTTAGATAACCATCAAACTCTTAGGGCAACAGAGACAGCTCAACCTAACAGTCAGAAATCCCAAGAAAAGGTTATTTCATATGAGACCCCATCTTAAAAGATTTTTTTTTCTTCATGCTGTTGACATTAGGAATTTATTTTTACAGGAACAAGAGGTGATCAAGTTGAAGAAGCAGCTTCATGAAATGATTGCAGAGAGGCAAAGGTAGATGCATCTTCAGTCAACAATTTCCTCCTAAAAACTTTGTGGAAATTTTGATGCGAGTGTAGCTCATATAATTTTAAGTTGCTTTCACCTTCATCTTGTAGCTGGTTGGATGAAATAAATCAAAGACACAAAGAAGTGGTGGCTGCACGTGTCACAGTGGAAAAACTCCATCAGCAGATCCAGAGCATTAGCACTGAAAATGAAATGTTGAAGGTCTCAAAGTTCCTTCTATGAATTTAAACATTTTAGCACTCTCTTGTTTAAGTTTCTTCATTTTTCAAAAATCTATACCATCAACTTTATAATTTTGTAGGTCGAGAATGTAAACTACAAGACGACAACCATGGGACTTGAAGACGAAGTAAAAAAGCTCTCCCGCCAACAGAATCTCCAGCAGCGCATTCATCACCATGCTAAAATTAAGGCAGGATATAAGGAACTCAGGATTTATGGATTTGGTTATTGCTTACACATATTCAACTTCATTTTTTTTCTAATGGAATATAATTCACCAAATACGACAGGAAGAAAACAGTCTCTTAAAATTACGGAATGAAGATCTTAATTTAAAGTTGCAGCGATTGGAAGCAATCCTTTCACGTGTGGAAGACGAACTTGCTCACTATCGAGCTTCTTGTGGAAAGAACCCATATGTTGACATAGATGAGGAGGAGAAGTTGAGGAAGAAACTACAGGTATGCGTATTCTGGTGGATTGAATGAGGTAAAAACCATCTGTTAGGGTTCTATTTTATGTTCAAAAGAAATGAGAACTTCTTGTACGTATGACAGGATAGTGAAGAGGACAGAGTCCAATTGGCCCAAAAGCTATTGAGATTATGTACCAATATTTTGAAGGTCGCAACCAGTACCTCTTTAATATTTATTGACATCAATGCAGTTAAGTGATTCCAGTTTTCTTTTCTAATGCAATTGGTATTGCAGGTTGCTGGACTAACGCAGTCTGCATCCGATGTAAGCCCCTCAGCAGCACAAGAAGCACTAGACCAAATAAAGGGTCGTATTAAAACACTGGAAAGTGAAGTGGAAGATTTTAAACTAAAGGTGAATTGTTCTTTATTACACAAAGTCACTAGTTAGTTCAATGCTCCAAAAAAAAAAAAAAAAATAATAGAAGCTGTCAGAATCACCAGATGAACTTTGGAATAATGACTGGATTCTTTAGTTCAATGCTATGAAAAATGCTTTAGGTTCATCTCATGAGGAACAGGGTGGTTTCTTTTGTCAGCTATAATATAGATGGTTATACAATTATAATTTTCACTGACATTGGGGATTGCTTCTTTTGCAGTGCAAAATATTGCATGAGAAGATTCGTCTGTCCGATCTTGGGCGACAATCATCACCACTTCGCTGGAAGACAGATGAGAACTTTCTACCATCAAGCACGTCAGAGTCTCCATCTTTATCGTCTTCATGACGGGCAAGCAAATGCTGTACATAACTTGTTAGTGGTTAGCTAACAAATTGGAGCACTTCCTATGGAATTGGGAGATTAGCTAGTCAAATGACTCTGCTATGCTGATTCTTCTGCAATTTGTTCTTATTCTTTCCCACATTATATAGCAATGCAATTGTATTCATTTCTTTTAACTCTGGTATATCTCCAGTAAATGGATGTTACATTATTTTAGTAAAAACAAAGAGATGGGGACAATGAAAAGAGTGGGAATGAGGTGCCCATGAAAATCAAGTTCCATCATGACTACCAATCGTCTTACATTTCAAAAAAAAAAAAAGGGTGGAAGGTTAAAAAGAATAAAAAATAAAAAAAGGGGAAAGGCATCCATGGGGTGCCCGACAGCCTAAAACTCGTGTGACTTGGAAGCATCACTTCCACGGGCCGAGGCCAGCTGCTCGAGCATGGATTACAAAATTAGCCGTCTGAATGCCATAATCTGCAAGATTTTCTTCCCTCATCTTTTCCACCCACCCTCTTCCTCCTCCCTCTCTCTACATGAACCTGGAAGTTAGGGCTACAAATATGACCCCTCTTGAAAAATTTGGTTAGAGTCTAGATCATATATTTTCTTGTCCAATATAGACCTAATCTAGTTTGAAATGTCTCTACTAACCAAGTTTAAAGTAGATGTAGTATAAAATGACCTAACCTAACTTGACCTAAAAAGAGGGTGTCCTAGCCTTAAGACCATAAAGGTCCAAAAGCACACAATCTTAAATTATTTTTGTATTTTTGACCTTTTTTTTCAATAATTTTAATGTAAAATAATTTTATGTGTCTTCTATCTTTGCTGACATCTTGAAGTATGATGCGTGTTAATCCCCTTTGCTTTGTAGCAACATTGTTGTCACAGCCAATGAACAATGCAGATTCTTGTTGACATGCATAATATATAGGCTTGCATATAGTCAACATTACTTGACATATCCACCACAATGTGGACAACTCAACAGCATAGATGGAATGAATGATCAATGTTCCTTTTTCTTTTTCATCTTAATTGTTGAAGAAAGTACAAGCTAAAAACCATCAGCAACCATCACCTGGGACTACATCATTTTATAGTGCTAATTCAGTAACAACAGCTATATGAATTTAAGAAAGCCGAGACATGATCATAACCACCAGTCCTTGCACCAACTATGCAAGATCAGCTTTATGAATCCCTACTTGACAAGCACTTCAATATTAGACTACGAATTATGTTTTGACAGTAAATGCATGAACAAAATCAGAATTTCATTCTTGGCATGATTTTCTCAACTGGCTGTTGAACTACAATCCTTTGGCCTCTCCATCCAGACTTGTACCCACATTGATAGTGTTAGTTAAATCACAATATGAACATAACAAACAATTTACAATATGACTTATCAAGCGATCATCCCTTCCTCTGTATGTATAGTCTCTGTTATTGCTGATTTTCAGAAAACTAAAGATTGCCAGTGATTGGGGAACAGGATATAACAATAGCAAAAGAATGATTCAATAGTAAATTAAAAGTGCCAAGTAACATATGCTTGAAAAGCTTTTTTTTGATAGGCATATAATTTTTTCTTTGAGGAAAAGTTAGATACGCAAATTAAACGTATTCGGACGCAGCATCAACTGGTGAAATTTATCTACTTTAAGTGTACAAAAGCATTTGAAAAAACATTAGGTTCACATTAGTGACTTCAAAGTTGCCTAACAGGCAGGATCAATTATAGATGTTTTCTTGCTCTTATTTACAACAACAATGATAGGTTTCAGAGGAACAGGGGAAAATAAAGGAAAAAGGTTGCAGGCATCCATGCAAATCAATCTCTAGGTCTGACCAATGAAATTCTGATTAAGGTAACTTTTACATGAAGAAATGTCCTAAGATTTGAATTTTTTTCTGCTTCCAACCTTCCAGCTGCTATGAGCTCCTTGACTTTTTTTCATCCCTCTTAGCACTCGTCCTCCAAATACAGTACTTATGCATGGCTTTCTTCAATTCATGCACCCACCTCTTTAGTCAGAGCAGCTGCCTGTGGGGTCTGCATTCTTGACAATCCAGGGATGATTCAAGATATTCTTAAGAGAGAGTCGTTTTGATGAATCCTTCACGAGGAGCTACAAATTTAACATCAAATGTCAAAAATCATGAGTGCTAAAAGGACCTTCATATTAAACAAATATCGTGACGCCTTTAGACTTACTCTGCATATGAGATCCTTGGCTTCAGCAGACACATCAGGAGTTAAAGGAAATTTGAGGTCAACCTTCACTATCCTGGTTCAAAATCTCATTCAGTATAACATTTCATAAATTCATGCAGTACAGGTGGGATGAATTAAAGTACTTGACCTGTTTAAGGTATCTTTCTGGTCTTCGGCTTCAAATGGTGGAACACCATAAAGAAACTCATAACAAAGAATCCCTAAGGTCCAGTTATCAACGGCATAATCATGCGCTTTATTTTCCACCATCTCTGGAGCAAGATAATCAATAGTACCACACATGGTTTTTCTCTTAGCATTTGATTGCACAGCCCAGCCAAAATCTGCAATTTTAAGTCGACCCTGGAAGGTAAGAAAAGTAAAATCAATTTAGACTCCTACTTTTGTAACTTAAAAGACAACATTGCCAATACCTGTCTCAAGCCCTGAACACGGCCGAGGGTTGAGGTATTGGCAAACGATTATTTCAAACTGATGGAAAATATTCTAAGATGGCAACAAGGCTGCAGTGTTGTGTTTGGTCATTCAAAACAATGTGCAAATATAGAGAGCTCAGGCAACTAAAATGAGCATTGCAGTAATAATAATGATACAGTGGATGTGCATTTAAGGTAGGAAAGAATAAACATATTAGAGAAAGCATAGGAGTAGCACCAAAGGACAAAGTGGACAAAACCAACTGAATTTGTACCTGCAAGTATAAGAAAGATCCTAGATGGACTTAGCAAGGGGGCTCAACTTAGAATGGAAATTTTTTATTAAAAAAAAGGGGGAAAAAAAGAGCCACAAAGATGGCCTCCTTCATTGCTATGGCTTGATAAATGCCGTTGCACACCTTTAAGAAAGCACGTGCTAATTCATGGCATGAAATATGAGAAATAACTTCAGTGAATTCTATTAGATATAAACAGTATCAAAGGTCAACACACTGAAGAAGTTCAGATGATGATGTGAAATAAACTATGTTTATAAATCTTAGCAGTCTCTGTTTATTTGGGAAATGTTGTTTCTAGCAATAGCTCGCCAAAAAGGAGCATGAGTTAGAAACAAGCCAAAGTTATGAGATTGTCCATGAGCATCCATTAGCTTGGGAATTAATGTGGCAAATGTCAACATGCTGCTCCATCTATAAATGATGTGAAAGACACAGGTTCCAGCAGAACATCATCATGGGTGATGTGGCTTTCTTCATATTTTATGGTGAAGTGAAAGCAGTCAAGTGGCATACCATGCAGCTGGATGGGGCCTGATAAAACAAAACTCCCCTTAAACAAAAGTGCATGCATGTCATATGCCTTTCTCAAAAAGATATGTTGATTGAAGAGTTTCAAAATTGTTTGCAAGATGCACAGAATATAAGAGTTTCAAAATTGTTTCCAAGTGGAAGTTAGAAGTTTTTAAGGGAAGTAACACTGGCTATAACTGAAGCACAGCAGCAGGAAAGCATCGATAGAGAAAGGGAATTTCTTCAACTGACATCACAGTTATCTGAAAAGACTTATGTAATAACTGATTTAGAAAACAGTGTTAAACTTCACAAGGAACAGATTTGGAAAGCTGAGACTTGTGCAACTGTTGCTTTTATTACTGTGAACAGATTATCTGAGATAAACACAGCTCACCTCCAGGAACTAAAGCATGTTAGACTTATGCTTGATGAATCCACATAAAGGATCTTACAGCAGGATTCTCTTTTACAACATCAAATGTCTTTGCATGCTGATGCCGAAAAACAAATTCAAGATCTGAGCTTGCAGCTAGAGGAGTCTCAGCAGCAAATTGCTGAACTACTAAGACGTATCCAGGAGCAGGAATAAGCTCAAACTTTGGCACAACTAAGAAGGAAGAGAAAGAAGTTGCTTTATCTAAAATTGCAGAAGATCTTTCAAAGGCAAAGAATGTGATAAGTGAGTTTGAAATGGGAGTGAGTGTGCTGCATGGTTGTATGATTGATAGTGTTGAACTGGCTGATGGCCCTCCAGAAGTAGATGACTCAGGAAAGTTCTCTGATGCTAAAGGGCAGGCAACAACTCTGAGGACAAGGTAAGTTAATGCTCTTGTTATTTGATAACCAAGCTGAACCATGTGAACCTGTGTCACTCCTCTTGTCTGTAAGTTCCTTATATTATCTGTTCAGATGCTTCATATCACCTTAGTTAAATTTAAAGCCATCCCTAAAAATTGGTTTGTCAACCAAATGTCTGTCAATCTTGCAGATTGAATCAAATGAAGTTGTTAACAACAACATGCAACATGATGTTGAAAGTGTGCCTGGATGTAGTACAGGAAGTGCAATGGGCAAGAATGTAAATCCAAGTGTGGAGTGATTTTAAAAGATGATTCTGATAAAGAGACAACCATTCACCTCCTAAGGAAGGAATTTGAATCTGTCCTCGACAGACTACGGGGACTGGAGTCTCAAATACCAAACTATTAAATGAAAATGAAGCGAATAAGAAATCTGAGAAACAAAACCGAACAAGGATCGATCATCTTTCTGCTGAAGTACTTCGATTGAAATCAGATATTATTGATAAAGAAATAAAATTCAACCATCAATTGCTGGAGCTGCAAGATAAACTGCAAAAAGTTAGGAAAAATGCAATAACATCTGGTGAGTGTTGGCACAAAGCCAAAGAGTTATAGGTGTTCTAAATTCTGGAACATTTTGAAATTCCCACATGCTATTGTTCCAATCCATGACATTGGAAATAATTACCTTACGCAAATAGTATAATATGTATCTATGTACAGATTTTCATAGATTCCTTAGTAGGTCTCCCAAATATTATTGGTTTATGGTAACTTTTGTGCTGTTTTTAAAAATTAAGCAAGAATTCTTAGTTTGACTATTTGGGGAACTTATTAAAAGTTCCAAATGATACCTGAAATTTTGGGACTTTTGATCTTCATTCAATGGCAACAATCTAATATATTCCAACACTCCTTAATCTTAGTCAAGTTGTGAGATGTTGCTATCAACAAATTAATCCTTCGACTTTCACTGCTTGAACATGACAGCAATGTCACATGATGAAATGCTTTGCCTATCCTTGATGTGCAACTTGAGGATAGGAAAACATGATTGATGAGTAATTACTATATAGATCTAATAAAATTCCCCTCCCTGAAGTTTGATATATGTTACATGTAGAACCAGGATCTCTCTTGCCTATGAAATGAATATCAGTTCAGTTTTTTCGCAAATGCTATCATTTATCTTTTCGTCCATGTTGTTACCTTCTTCATCTTGCAGGCATTATTAAATTATTTACCTACAATTTGTTCATTTCAGGCACTTGAGCTCAAGACCGATGATGCAAAAGCTGTTGCTGCCCAAAAGACAATTGAAGCTTCTGTTCTTCTCACAAAGATTGAGGAGGCACAAGAAACTATAAGAGATGATGATGTTATGATCAACGCACTGATGCAGACAAATGATATTGCAAAACTTGATATAGAAAGACATCAGAAAATGAAAGCACATTAAACTATGAAAGGAACAATTCATTGTATGAGGTACAAAGTTTGCAATCTTCAGTTCATATGAAGGAACAGGAATATAATTTCCGGTCAAACTTGATGGAATAAATAGTTTAGTTCTGGACCTCATGGAAGGTTTTAAGCACCTACAGACTGCTTTCACAGAAAAATTTATGTTTCTAATCCACGATCTCAATTGGCTCAAGTCTGAGGTACAATGCTTTACACAGTCAGCAAGGACTTGGTTAGAAGAGATTTGGTCAAAGATTATCAGAAAAGACTGTTCTATGTCTGTGTTACATCTTTGTCACATGAGAATATTGTTTTAGAGATTAACTATAATGAATGTTGAAAATAGTTTGCTTCATCATTGGCTGGCTGAATCTAATTCTGTAATTGCTAAACTGAGAGAACACAGTATCTAAGCGTAAAAAAGAACGGGACATGTGCAGCACTCTCAAGGGTAAGTTACTTGCGGACATCAATAACAGTTTTAATGGCATCACAAAGAAAGAAGATGAAACAGCCAAATTTCCAAATTTAGAGCCAAGCTAAGTTCATTTGAAAAGAAAATTCTGCATTTACAATCACAAGAGGAATCAATGTTGGCTAGATCAAAATCTATAGGCACTGAACTTGCTTTTTTGGTGGAGGAATTGGAGGTTAACAACAGAAATGCCCTAACAGCAAAAACAGTTCAGGATAAAGTAAAATGGAACTCATTCTCCATGCTCAAATGAGATGCGTGCTCATTCTCCATGCTCAAATGTGATGCGCACATTAACACAAGCACCTAGGAAGGTACCTAGGCAGCCATTTTCCAAAATATCGAAACCAAATATTTAGTTGTCAATAGGTACACTTGCGAATAATTAAAGAAAAAATTGTTAGCCTAGACGGAACACTGAATAGCATAATTTTGGTTCAATGGCAAGTTTTTGCAGTCCACATGGCAAAGAGATCATACATGCAGCGAGCCTTTCATTCAACACTCTACGATGCAATTCTATATTACAAAATTTTTGCCGCTTATATATGAATTATCATTAAAAAAAAAAAGAACGAAAGGCCTGCAGTTCACCAATTACAAGAAGAAAACAGAGCCAAGAAGATGGGGAGATTACATTTGATTGTGAATTAAGAAATATACCTCAATATCTAGCAACAGATTCTCCGGCTTGATGTCCCGGTGGATCACATGCTTCTCGTGGCAATACAGCAGTGCACCCGCAAGGCTCGCAATGTACTGCTCGTGGCCAAACCCCAAATAACCAAGAAAAATCAGAAAAATCCAGAGGGGAGGCTGATAAACTTGTCTCAAAAAAAATTCAAAGACTCACAGTGGCAGCGCGCTTCTCGGAGAAATGGTGGAGCCTCCTGAGGAGCTTGTAAAGTTCGCCCCGCGCCGCGAACTCCAAGACCAAGAAGACGCGGGTGTCGTCGTGGAACCAGGCGAAGAGCCGAAGGACGTTGGGGTGGTTGAGACCGTACTGGATCTCGATCTCCCGTCGGAGGTGAGCGTGGAATTGGTACTTCTCCAGCTTCTTCTTAAACATCGCCTTTAAAGCCACCACATACCCGCTCTGATCATAGAAATCGAGGAAGAAGAGACGGAATAAATGAGTATGGAAGGCTTGGATTCAAGAAATAGAGGATCAGGCGATGAAACCGAATAGGGGACCTGTTTCTCTCGGGCAAGGTAGACCTGGCCGAACTTTCCTTCGCCGATGAACTTTCCGATCTCGAAATCGGCGAGGCTCCACTCTTCCTTCTTCTTCTCCTCCGTTTGGGGCGTCACTTGGGGGAGAGAAGGGATTAGAGAGGAGAAGAGCGGTCGAGAGCGTGGGGGCCGGGGGGGCAGGGGCGAAGGCGGGCCATTTTGGCGAGCAAAATTTCAAATCCGGAGGCAGAGGTCACTTTTATACCGTTGGGCCATGGAATTTGAATTTTCACGGATTTCATCGAACCGGGTTTGGACCCGATCCATTTCTCATAATTTACTCATCAAATTTATTGGGAAAAGTCTTTGTACACCGCTTTCGATGCAGTTAGTTCTACATGTACTGCATCATCGCTCCTCTTTATTGGTCCATATAAATTTTACATGGCTTAATAAAATAGGATAGGGATACCATCTTAAATTTTGAATAACAAGCATTAAAATCTTTTAATTTTTTTTAAAATTTATGTACATGCTACACCACATTTTGGAATGGGTATCGTAATTTTATAACTACGGTATTGTAAATTTATAACTGGGATGTTGTATTTTTCTTTGGCTTTCTGAATGAGTGTCTTAATTTTATAACTACGATGTCGTAAGTTTATAACCGAGATGTCATCTTAAATTTTAATATGACGTGCATTAATATCCGATCAGCTTTTTTTAAAAAAAATTTATGTAGTGGGTATCATAATTTTATAACTATGGTGTCGTAAATTTACAATTGGAATGTCATAATTTTTTTTTGATTTTCTTAATGGGTGTTTTAATTTTATAACTACGGTATCGTAAGTTTACAACTAGGGTGTCATATTAAATTTTGACGTGACATGCATTAATACCTATTCAACTTTTTTTTTTGAAATTTGTATACAAATACATTTTTTAAATGGGTGTCGTAATTTTATAACTACAGTTTCGTAAATTTACAGTTGGGTATCGTAATTTTTTTTGGCTTTCTAAATATGTATCGTAATTTTATAACTATGGTGTCATAATTTTAAAATTGGGATGTTGTAATTTTTTCCATTGAAATGTCATAAAGCTATCTTGACATTTTTTAATGGGTATCGTATGCATATGGACCAATAAAAAGGAATAATATAGCCCACGTAAGATTTCATGCATCGAATGCGGTGTACAAAGTCTTTTCCAGTTTATTGAAGGTGAAGGTCCCAAGCTGTTTGCCACCGCTGAGCCGTGGCCCAAGCTTGGGGACTAGGGCCGCACCACTAACCCTAGTAAATATTGGGAATTTCTATCTACACCCCAAAAATTACTCTCAACACCCATATTTTTTTTTAAAAAAAAAGTTTCTAAACTATATCTTTAAGGCCAAAATGAGATATAATACTATTATTTAATTAATAAATAATAACTAAATATTTTATTTTTAAAAATATAATTATTATATATATTGAAAGTATGATTGAAAATATAATTTGATAAGAAAAAAATTAAGCTATAATAAAAGAGATAGCATAAATTAGTACGTAAATAAGTTTACTAGCATATAATATACCAAATAAATAAATAAATTTTAATAACTTATTTAAAAAAATATTATTTAAAAAACATGGTAACAAATACTAGAATTATTTTTTATATATAGAAGAATATGAGCAATTTTTTTAAGTATTGTTTGAATAATATTTATTTAAAAATATAAATTTTCAGTAATTTTTATGTTTTTTTAAAAATGAAGCCTTAATTAATTTTGATAATTTAGCCTGTGGAATTAAATTTATTGCAATCATCTCCATTTAATTTCATTTAAAAAAATTGCCGAAGTATCAGTTTATGGCACCGGCGAGCCAACTGGAAGTTCCATGGCCAAACCTAATAGCGGTTTCGATTCTGGCCTCTCTTACAACCCTAAAACCTTGTGGTTCCTAACCCTCTTGGTCCCTCTACTCGGAGCACGGGCACACAGGATCGCCATCCAGAGCAAAACCTAGAGAGGAGAGATGTCTTCTCTTTCCCCAAAAACTCGCTTTCCTTCTGCTATTACTCGACCCTCTCCCTCTGCTGCTCCATCTCTGACACCGTACCCATTCCTTTTGCTCCAGAGGTCCACGGTTCGTCTCTCCAACTCCTCTAATCTCGCCACTCGCTTCGTTGGGTTGTAGGAATCCGCTCTCTATCTGCTTCCTTTCTTTCTATTCTCTTTTCTTCAGGAATTATTTATCTTTTTACAATGTCTTTTCAGTCACCAAGAAGCACACCAAGTTGTTTTTCTCGGTGTACTAGCAGTAGAAACCACGTTCCTTTCGCATTCAGTTCAACCTCTGGGGACTCCGATGGCCATGGGAAAGTGCATATGGATGCAGTCATGGCTGCCCGGAAGCTGTTTGATGCTTTTCCTCAGCCAGTCAAGAGCTTTCCATGGAGCAGAGCGCTCGGCATATTTCAGAATCTCTTCTTCGAGCTTGCTCGAGCGGTTGCAAAGTACCTCTGCATTCCACTTCTGGCTGTCACGTCTCTGAGTGAGATGTCTTACTGCGCCCATGAGAGAAAGATGGGGCTGATACCAGTCCCATTTCTTACCGGGCTTGTTCTTGCTGGGGTCTTAAAGGACGCGGCTGTTGAACTTTCTTCAGACCTTAAGGTTTGAGTGATATCATGTTACTCTATATCCATGTAAATTGAGTGAGCTTCATTTTGGATTTTTAGTGTGTTAATGAGGTGTGGTTTCTGTTTGTCAGGAAGGAGGGTTCCCTTGGCATTTGCTTCTGATTGCGGTCTTCTTTACATTGCTCAAATTAATCGGACCGTATTACCCATACTGGGGGCGTTTGTTGATTCCTCACTTTGCTAATGGAGGACTATGGAGGACTGTTTGGCTTGCTCTAATGTGGTATAGAAGGCCTCACATGGAACCTGGAGCGCCATCAGGGAACCTGTAGCATAATTCAATATTGTAGAGAAGATCAGTTGCCTCCTCTGTGTGAGATGCATGGAGCAGGTATTTAGATTAATGAAAGGTTACTCTTTTCTCCTTCCTTTTTTTCCCTTCCAAGATAGAAATGAACTTTAAGTAGCTTATGCTAGTTGTATTATTTGGGATACCATGGAAACAGGTTTATCTTTAGTGCCATGATGATCTGTCCTAATTGCAGCATAGTTCCTTGGTTTATGAATTTGATATCTTTCCTTGCTAATCAGCTAAAGATCAATGGATCCTTAAACACAGGTAAAGCACTGCCCGCCTAGCTATAGATTTAAATTATTTTCACCATGCATGCTGATTATCTTGAGCCTCTTGTAATTTTGCTGCCTAGTGATATTGGTAGAAAGAAAATAAAGAGAAAACAGTGGAATTGCCTTATGAAACTTATCGTAAGAAAGCTTCCAAACGCTCTTCCACCAAATTTCTAATTCACAAACTGGTTTTTCTGATGTTTTCTCAACTTATTCACTGGAATTTGCAAAAGCCTTTTCCATGTGGTATACATGTGGGTTGATTGGTTTTTTGCTCTAAGCAACATATACAAATATCTTTTGCAAATGTTTGCTATATAGTTGGCAAACACTAAATATTTCTAGGAATGCTAGATAGGAAGAAGTTGAAATCCATCTGATCTAAGAAACTTGCAAGTGTCTGTCTCAACTTTCAAGCAGGGAAATAAGAACGGAGTGTTACGTCGATTCTATTTGCAAGAGAGGAGTACCAGAATGTAATGTTTTCAAATTGCTTCTGTGAAAAGGTCCTTATTCTTCTGTGAAACTCAACTATGATTGATCCTTTTGCCATCTAGGATTCGGCCAGTGAGTCAGCTTCCAGTTTCCCAGGCCCCTTCTTCTGTTGGGTGTACATTAAAAGAATAGTTTTAAAAGAAGAGTCTCAGGGAAGACAACAAAGACCTCATCTAGTTAAAAGACAACAAAGACCTCATCTATTTAAAGGATCATTTATTGCTTCACTGATATTGCTCAAGCTTGATAAGGTGGGGTGTTCCAACTGTTGGGGCTTGACATGTTTCTATTTTGTACCAGACATACTGTGTATTGTAGGTTTAGCACTTGTTTTATTAGTGGATTTTAGTGGTGAAAAGCCAAGGGCGTGATGGTCGAGTAGTGTGGCCTATGGAAAGAACCATCTCATCGTTGAGCTCACTATGCTTCAATGGAATCCTTAAGGTCTTCAAGAGGTAGTTGATAGTGGGTTTCCTCACTCTTAGTCTAATGTTTATGAGCAAGGATCCATATTATTTGATTGATGAACAGCGAATTTATAGGCTGTAGTCATTGATGGTTATGTTTTTGACCTGTGATCACAAAGATGTTTATTATCTAAATTAGATAAGTCAAGTTTCATGGGTATTTTTCATGAGTTGCTTACCACTCTTTGAGCATATTTCTTGCATGCTAAGTTATACCTGTGTCATTGTACACAAATACTTAGCATGGAGCAATATAATGTCTCTGTGCTGAATAATAAAAGCATAAGTTTTCCTTTAAGAAAATGAAGAAGCATAAGATATGCTATGATTCTTGCACTAGCTTGTTTCTTGATTCTGTAATTGGAGCACCAATTTTTTTTTCTTTTTTTTATAGGATGATTCTTTCTCCATTTTTTTTTCTTTTTTCAGTGATTTGGTCTCTAAGTGATTCTCTTTAAGCCATTGTTAAGGGTGTTGATTAAGGATTATGAATGCTTGAGGTTTTTAGGGATATCGTCCATTGAAAATCATCAGTTATAGGTTTGTTTCCCTTCCCGTTAGGCTTCAATTCACTCAAATTAGATGGCTTGTCTCATAATTTTGAAGGATTTTGCATTGATCAAGCCTTCAACATAACATTTTATATTTTGCTTTGGAGAGTATTTGTACGAAGGGAGTTCCATTTGCATATATATGTGTGTGCGCGTATATGTACACATTAAAAATATGGTATGTCATACTGGGTGTACGTATCGAGTTGAGACTATGCAAGAGGGACATTCCAAGTCTAAGTATACGAACTGGCCTTATACCGAGCGCACCAATGTATCCATGTGATACCGGTATGGGGTTTGGTGCTAATATTGTGAATCTTGATTTAAAATATATGATAAAAATGCTATTTAAGGAGTGGGTTATTAACTATCAAAACTTGAGATAATTTAACTCTCATTGGATTCAAGAATTATCTTGATCGAATCAATTTTACCAACATGCAAAGTGAGCCCATTAAATAAGAACCAGACCTTTCACATGCTATATACTTGATTGCGGAAACCGAGGGTCATGGTAAAGAGAAAGCCTAGGAGTTGCAGCGGAAAGTTGCTTTCTTTTTTCTTTCTTTTTAAAAAATTGAGCGAGATAGCTCCTTGGGAAAGGGGAATTGCATATGAAATAAGCTAATCTAGAACCTTAAAAAAAAATAAAAGCAGGTGCTTTTGGGAAAAGGAAACTATATGGATGTGGAATAAAATGTTAGCTGAAGTTATGGTCTCTGATGTGATGATATGAATATACGTATAGTCCAAGGAACACAAAACCAAATCAAAATGGCTGCTTTTGGCTAAACCGAATCAAATCGGCTGGAAATTGGTACAAAAACTCCATTGGTTTGGTTTTGGATGCAAATAAGATTATCATTTACTTAAGATTTCTTATGCAAATAAGAGAATTACCCTTATTTGAATTTAGCAAAAATAAAAAAAAATGATTCGTCAAAATAAAAAGTCAACCTTTTCTCTCAAGAAAAATTTGAAGAATTTCAGAAAATTCTAGTTTAGTAATATCAAGCTAGAGTATTTTTACTTCGAATAAAAATGTCAAAAAATCAATTTAACTTAGAAATAATGAGAAAACAATATACTAAAAAAATGATCTTAAAATATGATTTGTAACGCTATGGTTAAGATTTGGTCAAATTTTTAAGGTTTCTAGAGTTATACAGAATCACCATAGTGAATCTTACATTGAACATTGATTTATGATTTGTTATGTGATCTTGTTTAAGTCTAAAAACTCTAAGTTTATCAAAGTATTGATCAAAGCCTTATAAATTATATTTTAAAATATTTTTTTGGTATTTTATTTTCTCAGCATTTTTAAGTTAAATTGATTTTCTGAAATTCTTATCAAGAATGGAAGTATCCTAACTTGATATTTGCTAAACCAAGATTTTCTGAAATTTTTTGAATTTGTTCTTGAGATGAAGAGTTCACTTTTATTCTTGCAAAATTTGATTTTTCTATTTTGTTGAATTTAAATGGGGGCATTTCTTTTATTTGCATAAGAAATGTTAAGTAATTACTTAAAATGATTTGAATGCAAATAAAATAGAGGGAAGCTGAGAGCTCACCTCACCTCTAAACCGACCCAAACCGCATAAAATAAATTGAGAAAATATGAAAAAAATAAAAAAAGGGTATACCAGCTTAAACTGATCCGGTAATGGTACCTGATTTAGTATACCTTGGTATGGGCACAAGGTGTCTTAAAAGGCAATCATTTTGGTCATTTCAATAAGAAAACAGGGCATGTGGTAAATAAGTGGGGTGCAAATGTAAGGTAGAGCCGAAACAAGAAAGTTTCCATTATAGTACAAGATATGACAATGTTTTAAGGGATAGCAGGCAGGGGGTGAAGTTGCTTTCAGAAAGACATTTGCTTTGGTGGCTTCATGCAGGCAAATACAAGAACGAGTATTAAGAAACTAGGTTTGATAATGCTCATTATTGCTAACACATGGCTAGCATAGGATATGGAAATGAGCTTGCAAAGAGAGACTCAGGTTAACATTGGAAAGGTTGGGTATGGCAGCTTTTCTTCCAGATCTTTCACATTGGGCGAAGAGTATCTGGGTGTTAAAGATTATATATTTTTTGTTGATTTGCAATGGCATAAGGATAAAACGTATTGTGTAAATACCTTCTATTGGTGAATCTACCAATGTGGATATGTTTCTATGAGAATAATTCTCACTCCAAGGCTTTGTTATGGCACCTTTGTGTGAATTTGTGCCATTGGCAATACAATCACTAATACAGCTCACCATTAAAAATCTGAAGAGAAGAGGTGCTAGATCTCCAGTGATAGCTCTGGAGACAAACAAACAATGCTTATGCATGACACGTATAACACACAGTGCCACATTGCAATCTTTAGAAAAACTGCTTGCTGATCAGTAAGGTGACTTTTATTAATGTCAGGCCAACTGCTGTTGATCCTTTCATCTGAACATCTTTGATTTGTGGGTTTCTTTGTTCATATTAAATGTCTGGTACATAACCAGTCTTTGGATCAAAGTCTTTCATCCTCACGATTGGGATTTTCTGTGTTTCCATTGCTGTCAAGGCATGCTTTGATTTTTCTGCCAAAGTTGTATTCAAGACATTGCACTTTTTGTGAATTCCATTGATACAATTTCTATAGAAGTCAAGCCTGTTAATGTTCAACTTTTGTTCAATACCAATGGCATACCTGCTCTTAGTTGTTCTGCTTTACTTGGTAGAGTTGAGCACCAATCATTTATTTCTTTTGTTGAATTCTTTTGCCTTGGTCTACAACCTCACTTGCCTCCATTGATTGTTTTAGAGTTTTTCTAATAATTCATTTGACAGAGGGGTCGCACTTCTTTTACCTTATCAGAAGGCAGACTGGGCTCAATCTTTTGGCAGGTTAAAATTGTTCCCTTGTCATTTCTGAAAAGCAACCCTGATGTTCCCCCCCTTCCTTCCTTTTCATGACTGCACACTCCAGAGGGAAAAAAAAAATAATATATTGTATTCAATCTTTCAATACGTCTGGACATATAACTATGAACATTTTCATCTTGAAGATAATGGTTTTATCGGAAAGCATGGAAACTTGTTGGCTGAAGTGCATTTGCAAGACCGCTGCTTGGCATGGGTACTAATTTGCAATGACTTCTTCCATCTGTATATGAATAATAAGACAATAGAACAACATACACAGCATTGTTTACTAGCTCTTGAAGAAGATCCAAGATCAGTTCATAGGGTATATACAGTTATATTATCTATTTATCTAGAGGAAAAGAGAACGCTACCATTATAAGCTACAAGAGGTGTTTATGTTCTGCGGACATTTGATTGCAATTCAACTTAAGGACATGAGAATTAAATGGCAATCTTTCCATCACTCTCTTCCTATGTCCCCCAAATAGTGGATTAGCTGGACCTTGCTTTACCACAGGAGCAAGACGATATCCTTGATAATACCTGCCGTTGCTACCTCAATTTAAAAACAACAAATTATCCAAAGAGTCATCCAGCTAGATTTACAAAATGGACTCAAAATTCCAAATTAAAATATACCATGTATGAAAATTTTATAATATATCTAACCTAAATTTGTTTCTAGATTATACAAAATTCAGGGTTCTTAGAGTTATTATATTAGAATGTATATTAGGCTATGGCTTTATGGTCGAGTTTATCTTATATTGATCTGCCAGAGTCAAAGAATATTAGTGTGTAATACTTTATTCAACTATTAGCATTATTTTGAGAAGTAGGCATTATTATTTTCTTAATCTTGACAAGGCCTTCTTCTCAGGTTAAAGATATGTTCTTGAATCCATGTCCTGTCAAAAGATGATTTCCAATCTTTCTTCTCGTTGTTTCCATGTCTGAACCGTAAGCACTTTGTTTTCTTCAAATCCCTTGGGCCCCCTGGTGGGTTATGACTGCTGAAACACCAAAACAAGTGCACATCTCATCTCAAATCATCAAACGTCATGCCCAAGATTTCCTTCCTGGCCCTCCTCCTTCGCATCGGTAAATATAATAAGAGCGCACCAAGAAACAATCGAGTCTTATTGCCGCTTGTTGGGGTCCACCAGAGTAGGCCGACTTACCATCAGCACGGCTCGGGAATGGGCGCATTCCGAAGGGCCGCTGTCACCCCTGCGTGACGCCTGGACCTTCTTGGAGGCCGAGTGATTGTTGCCCCCAGATTTGTACTTTAGCTAGCAATATTTAATTTAAAAAAGAAGGAATCACAAGTTTATATCATCCTTTCGTTAGGATTAACTTATTGTTTAGACTCGTAACAGAGGGCAGATCAACAAGAAGATCATCCCTTAGAGACACTGTTTTATAATTATGAACTCATGCTTGACTCACTTTAACACTGAGTTTGCCTTGTCTACAATTTAGAAAGAGACATGCATAAGTTTATGTATCATGGAACAAAATTACAGGGATTAGTTAGATATGAAAAAAATTAAAAGAATTAACATAATTGTTATTAGGTATGTTCCACTTGCTATTTGAAGAGTTTTGATACTGTTTTTTTTTTTTTTTTTTGGTATGTGATTTATAAACTTTGAAATGGAGCATGAGTAATTTTTATAGATTGGTACACACTGTGGTTCTTTAAATGCAAATAATGTTTCATTCTTGCGTAGTCATTTTTTTTTGGATAAGTTGGTCATTTTTTGTTAATTAACGTATTTATGTTCTTTTATTTCGATCAAAAAAGTTGCATTTCCAAGTTATTATTTATCTGGCAAATTAGAAATAACACTTAATCATCCGAGAGATATCTGAATTGGTTTCCCATGAAATAGGTAAATTATTTTTTAAATCTTCCTCAAATATCTAGATATAATAATACTACTATTTAACTAGTAAATTGTAATTATAATAATTTATTTTTATTTAAAAATAAAATTTATGTATGATTATTGATTAATATATATATCGAAAGTATGACTAAAAATATAGTTTGATAAGAGAAAATTAAGCTTCAATCATAAAAAGATAGTATATAATTAGTATACAATATAAAGGATATTATGGAAAGATGAATAAATTTTAGCAATTTATACGAAAAATTATAATGTAAAAGAATATGGGTAATATATACCAAAGTCACTTTCTAATGTAAAAAAACAAGAATAAATTATTTTCTTATTTAAGTATTATTTTGCTAACACTTTGCAAAAAATGGGTTCTAGAGTAACTTTAATGCCTTTCAAAGAATAATGCCTAACATATACCAAAGTCACTTTCAGTTCTTATATATGATTTGATGTGAAATTATATGTTTTAATATTTAGTATACGATTATTAAATTCTTATAAAAACTGGTGTCTTTCTCTAGTATGATTTGAATTCATTATCATCTCCCACATTTGGCACATTGATCATGAGCATGGCAACAGCATTGCTGATTACTAACGACCACACTACAGTGAATTACATCACTCATTCTCTTTCAAATGAAAAAAAAAAGCTTCCACGCAAAACTTCCTTTTTTGTTTATTATCTAGTTTTTGGGGCTACCGAATGATCAACCTGTGATGTCATGCGATACCTACAAGCTCAATCATCTGAATTAAAATTTAGTAAACTTTGAAGATCAAATATATGATACAGCACAGCCATGTAAACCAAACATGCTACAACAATTGTGGATAGGGACAACCATGCGACATCTAGCTTTTGAAGGCCATGTACATGTATCTAGATTAACCTGAGCTCTAAACCAATTAGGTTATGCCATGNAGGGCCGTGGGTCACATTTACAGCTACCATTGAGTGTATAAATAGTGGGTTTACTTACATTGCATGTTTGAGTATTTGTGAAATGTTTAAGCATGAAAATCATTTATGTGCTTATTGATTACTATGCTATGATTTGACTGTATAACGTGGCTTACTTACTGAGTGTAAGCTCACAAAAATCTTACAATGTTTTTGTCAGAGCCACGAGATTGAAGATGGATGGTTGGGGTGATGGATCTCCTATTAAATAAATCAAGACCATTATTTTGTTGTAACCCCAGTATTGCTTATGTGTAGGGCTTGCTACCCAAACTTTATTTTTGTGGTGTGTAAGGGTTTGTAACCCAAAACTTTTAGTATTGAGTGATGTATTTGGCTTGGTTATATATATAATAATGTTGTGTAAAAAATTTTGTGACGCCTTGCGTGCCCGGCACGCGGCGGGTTGTCACCCTAGCCCGATATTTGGGTCTGGGGCATGACAATCATTTACAGAGGTTTAAATAGAGATGAAAGAAATATCATGCAGCAAGAAATTAGAGGCACGTTACCCACTATCTAATAACGTGCGAAACTAATTAGCCCACGTATAGATAAACTTAAAAGATAAAACCCACGAACAGATAAACATGGGACACATAAAACCCATGAACAGATAAACATGGGACTGCAAAATAGGAGAACGTGGGATACTCAATTCTGCATTATCTCAACACTCCCCCTTAATGCAGATACCCAATTTTTCTCTTAAATATAAAAAGCTTTCCAATGGCAATGCTTTTGTGAAGATATCTGCTAATTGTTCTTTGGTGTTGCAAAATTGCAGTTCAATACTTCCATTAGTCACTAGTTCACGAACAAAATGATGCCGAAGTTCAATGTGCTTTGTCCGCTGATGAAACACTGGATTCTTTGTCATTGCAATTGTGGATTGATTGTCACAGTTGATAGTAGTTGGGCCCTTTTGTGATAGTTTTAAATCCTCCAATACTCTACGCAACCAGATAGCATGACAAGCTGCAGCAGTAATGGCTACGTACTCAGCTTCAGATGATGATAGTGCTATAGTACTTTGTTTCTTTGAACTCCAAGATATTGCTCCAGATCCAAGGGTGAAGATGTAACCAGAAGTGCTTTTTCGATCATCAACTGAACCTGCCCAATCACTATCAGAAAAACCACACAAAGATAAATTATTAGCATTAGTGTATGAAATACCATAGGTAATAGTTCCTTTTAAGTATCTCAACACTCTTTTTGCTGCCACAAGATGAATTTTGCTTGGACTTTGCATGAACCTTGATAGCAAACTTGTTGCATACATAATGTCTGGACGAGTATTTGTGAGATATAGCAAACTTCCAATTAGACTCTTATACATATGTGCATCAATCTGCTCTTCTCCATCATTTTGGCTAAATTTCTCACAAGTGTTCATTGGAGTCTTCATTGGCTTGCAATCAGACATTGCAAATTTCTGAAGAAGATCTTTTACATACTTCTCTTGAGAGACAAAAATTTCATCACCAAATTGTTTTACTTCCAAACCAAGAAAGTAATTCATCAAGCCAAGATCTGACATCTCAAAATTTTTAATCATACTATTTTTAAATTCTGCAATCAGTTCATCACTACTGCTGGTATATACCAAGTCATCAACATATAAACAAACCATAAGAATATTTGTACCTTTTGACTTGACATATAAGGTGGGCTCGCTTTTGCTCCTTTGAAAGCCATTCTGTACAAAGTGCTGATCAATCCTTTCATACCATGCTCTAGGTGCCTGCTTAAGTCCATAAAGTGCCTTCCGTAATCGATACACCTTCTTTTCTTCATTAACAACTTCATAGCCCTGTGGTTGCTGCATATACTTCTTCATCCAAAAAACCATTCAAAAAGGCTGATTTGACATCAAGTTGAAAAATATTCCATTGATAATGAGCAGCTATAGATAAAACTGTTCTAATTGTATCAAATCTAGCTACTGGAGCATATGTTTCTGCAAAATCAATACCTTCTCGCTGCATATAGCCCTTTGCAACAATCCTTGCTTTAAATTTTTGGATTGATCCATCTGCTTTGTATTTGATTTTGTATATCCATTTTAAACCAATAGCTTCATGGTTAGGTGGTAGATCCATGAGCTCCCAAGTACCATTTTTTATTAATGCTGAAATTTCATCATCCATAGCTTTGCACCATTCTTTGTGCTTTATTGCTTCTTCAAAACAACTTGGTTCATCAATAGAAGTAAACTGACATCTTTCATATATATCAATCAAGGATTTTATCTTTCTTGGAGGAGATTCAGAAGATGATAAATAAGGAGAACTCACAAGTGTAGACTGCATAGGTGTTGACCTTGGTGAAGATTGATTTGGATCAGTTAAATCTTCACTTTCATCATCAAAGGCCACTGATGTTTCTTCAACTTGAGCTCCACCTATTGCTGTATTCTGTAATTCATTCCAATTCCATGCATTCTGCTCATCAAATATCACATCCCGGCTAACAACAAGCCTTTGAGTTATAGGATTATAAAACCGATAAGCCTTGCTTTCAATACTATAACCAATAAAAATGCATTTCATGCTGTTATCATCTAATTTTTTCCTTTTTTGAGATGGAATGTGAACATAAGCAAGACACCCAAATACTCTAAAATGAGTTACCTTTGGTCTCCATCCATGCCAAGCTTCAAATGGTGTTATGCCTTGAAGTGAAGATGTGGGGCTACGATTGAGTATATAGGCAGCGGTATGAACTGCTTCGGCCCAGAAATTGTTAGGAAGCCCTTTTGCTTTAATCATGCTTTTTGCCATCTCAACAAGACTCCTATTCTTTCGTTCTGCTACTCCATTTTGTTGTGGTGTGAAGCTTGCAGTCAATTGCCTGTGAATGCCATTATCTTCACAAAAAAGAGTGAATTCTTTTGAAAGAAATTCTCCACCCCTATCGGTTCGCAATACCTTTAATGCATGGCCACTATTCTTTTCAACAAAGCATTTAAACCTTTTGAATACAGAGAAGCTATCTGACTTTTCTTTAACAAAATATACCCATGTGATTCTGCTAAAATCATCAACAAAAAATAAAATACTTGCTATTGTCTAAGGATGGAGATTGCATTGGTCCGCATAAATCTGCATGCACCAGTTCAAGTGGTTTTGAGGCCCGCCAAGCCTTTCCTTTTGGAAAAACATCCCTGTGATGCTTTCCAAGCACACAACTCTCACATATATGATCATTCTTCATAATTCTAGGCAACCCATACACCATATTCCTTTTTGATAAAAGCTCCAAATTGTGATAACCCAAATGTCCATATCTATGATGCCATAACACATTATCATTTGCTAATGAGACATTCAAGGCATGATCAAGACTTAGAGAGAAAAGTTTATTTTCAATCATAGGTATCTCAATAATAAGTGAACTCTTAGAATTATCATAAACACGGCATCTTAAATCTTCAAAAACAAGTGAATAACCTTCAGTCAAAAATTGCCCAACACTCAACAAATTAGACTTCAAGTCAGGAACATATAAAACATTTTCAATTGATTTCAAGCCATAGAAATCAAGTTTCACAGTACCTTTCCCATGAGCTTCTCGAACATTACCATCACCCATTTTTACCTTTGTAGTAACAGATTTGTCCAAATAAGAAAAGATCTCTGCACGACCTGTCATATGATTGCTGCATCCACTATCAATGTACCAAACTTCTTTAGGACATTCTTTTGCAGTAAAGCATGCAAGAAATAAATTTTCATTTGACCCCTTTTCATGTTCTTCTGCAAAATTTGCATGTTTTTCTTTCAATCTACAAAAACGCTCAATGTGGCCATACTTTTTGCAAAAATGACAAAGAAAAGGCTTAGAGATTTCACCCTTTTCATTACTTTCCTTTATCCGACAAAACCTTTCAATATGACCATATCTCTTGCAATAATTACACTGAAAAGGTTTAAAATTTTCACCTTGGCTGTTACCTTCATTGCGATTCTGATAAACTTTACCAAGACGTCCTCCACCTCTTCTGCCTCGAAAAGAACCTCCTCTATTTCTTGGTGTACAATGCTGATTGATGCTTTCCTTTGGAGCATTCACCTTAGAATGAAAGGCTTTTTCCACTGTACTTTCATTGGACCTTTTCAATCTGTCATCATGTGACTGAAGAGAGCCAAGTAATGCACTAACTGAAAGTTTGGTTAGATCCTTGGATTCTTCTATAGCAGCTACAATATGATCATACTTAACTGACAAACTTCGTAATATTTTTTCAACAACTCTTTGATCAGATAAATCTTCACCATAAATTCTCATTTGATTAACAATTTCTAGAACTTTGGAAAAAAACTGATCTAAAGAATCATCATCTTTCATGCTCAATGTCTCAAATTTTCGACGAAGAGTTTGGAGTTTGACAGTTAATACCTTAACATTACCTTGATATTCTTCTTGCAACAAATCCCAAGCATCTTTAGAGGTTGTAGCTGCTGAAATTCGAGGAAAAATTGCATCACCAATGGCCTGTTGAATGAAGAAGAGAGCTTTGGCATCCTTTTTTATATTCTCTGGCTTTAATGCTCCTTCCTCTGGTAGGCCTTTCTCCACCAATTCCCACAAATCTTGTGAGATAAAAAGAGTCTTCATCTTTTTGCTCCAGAAATCATAGCCTTCTCCTTTGAATATTGGAATCACCGGGTTGATGGTATTGCTGTTGAATGCCATTGGCTCTGATACCACTTGATAAAAAGAAGAGATACGGGACTAACAGATTTTGAAAGTAGGGACTTCCTCAACGATGGTTAGAAAGTTGAGAAGGAAAATAAAATTGCTAAGGATAATTTTGGGAGAAGGCAAAAAATAAAAGGATAAACTTGCACTTCATTATCTCGAATGATGTCATTTACAGAGGTTTAAATAGAGATGAAAGAAACATCGTGCAGCAAGAAATTAGAGGCACGTTACCCACTATCTAATAACGTGCGAAACTAATTAGCCCACGTACAGATAAACTTAAAAGATAAAACCACGAACAGATAAACATGGGACACATAAAATCCATGAACAGATAAACATCACGTAGAGTGACTTGACTAAGTAGGAGAACGTGGGACTCTGCGTTATCTAACTGCAAAATAGGAGAACATGGGATACTCAATTCTGCATTATCTCAACGAGAGACCATGAAAGCGAAGAGGTCCTTACCTTGAAAACCGCATGCAGGTTGCCGAACCCCTCTTGGCACCGGCTGGATGGCCTCGGCTTCCAGTTGTTCCAAACTCCAGCGCTAGGGGCACCGTCCTGGTCCTCTCCGGAGGCTCCGGCCAACGGGTTTCTCCCCGGCTGTTTCCAGTCGTCCAAGGCTTAGGGGTTGAGGACCTTCCTCATCTCTTCCCGAAGGGAGCACCCGTGAAACAGAGCCAGCCTTCGACTTTGCTCTCGGCCCCCAGATGCTCCTGAGCTCCACGTCACCAAGCTCCTGATCCCCATCTCCTAGCCTCTCGCTTTCCTCCCGCCCTCCTTTCAGTGGTGCGGGTGTTGCTCCCAAGCGGCGTGTGAAGGGGGTTCCCAGGGAGCACTCTCTCCTTCCTTCACTCCAAGTTCACATCCCAACTCAAGGTGCAGGGGAGGATGAGAGGTAGTTTGGACCAGGTCAAAGTCGGTCTCAACTCCACATTAGAAGCAGTCCAATTTCTCTCCCCGCGTCATCCCCAACCTCCGGTACCATCGTCCTCATCTACACGGCCGCCGTACACGACACCGTGCTCTACTGCAGCTCACCTCAGGACCTCGGGAGGCAGCGGACCGCGTCGGAGGACCTCGGATTCGGTCACAGTCCCTAGCTCCCTGCTTGCTATGAATCCCGACAAGAGGCTCGGACAAAGGACTTCGAGGGTTCAGGCTCCCGAGTCCTAGCTCCATCCCCGGTTCTGCCACGGCTGCTCCCTGTTTTGGGTGCATCCTAGGCTTCGGCCAGAGATTCCCGACTCCATCCCGGGCATCCCAACCGACACCTTGCCTCCCGGCCATCTCCTAGACAATTTCGAACGACCCCAACTCACAGTCCCAGGCACCCAGCTGCCGCTCTTGGCCTCCCTGTTCTCGAGTCAGACCAGACTCCATATCTTCCGGCCACGGGCAGTTCCGGTTCCTGACTCTCGACGGCTTCCTGCCCTGCCTTTGGACCCCTGGCTTCACCAGGCCACCTTAGTCCTTCGTCCCGGTCTGCAGGACTAGGCTCCCGACTCTGCCCCGAGGCATTGGCTCTTCTCCAGTCTCAACGCCAACACCTCGACTTTAGATCTAGCCCCCGGCGACCGCTTCCAGCCATCCCGGTCCCCTCCGGTCTCCTTCGACTCGCTGTCTCCATTTTCCGTTTTGATCGGCTCCCAGCCGCCGAGCCCCCTCGACCATGCAAGCCACCGAAGCTCCCTGCTTTGGCTGTACCGCGGTGGAACAGAGCTGAGCGCCCATCGGCCTCGTTCTTTCGGCCATGCGTATGTCCCGCATGGCCATCCGTGTTCTTGGACCTGGGCTCTCCTCTTCTGCATGAGGCCAAGCTCGCTCCCAACTGTTCCCAGCTCCCGTTGCCGTCTCCAGCAAGCTCCCAAGGCTGCCGTTCCCGTTTCTGCAACCGACTTAGCTCCCCTCGTCCACCACCACCTTTTCTCTCTCCGCGTGAAAACAGCTTCGGCCTTGGCTTTTTCCTTCGGCCATGAACAGCTTTGGCCTTGGCTTTTTTCTTCGGCCATGTACAGCCTCGCCTCAGCGCAAACTTAAAGTTTTTTTAACACGAAAAAAGCATGACTTTAAAGAGCGTAAAAATGTTTATATAAGGCAGCAAAAGAAAAGGAGTTTCTTCATCTGAAAGAAATTATAGTTGAAGTTGACAGAAAGGGACAGATCAGCTATGTTAGTTTATAGATCCTCATCCCCTTTAATCAAAATGGTGGATCATAAATATAGTGATGAAAAGAATCCAAGAAGCTTTCACTAGTTATGCTGGGGGCACCTTCAGCGAGCTGAGCAGAAGCTTCAGAAGCAACATCTCGTGACCACACAACAGCAAGCAAAAGCATCCGCTTGCTGTTTGGTCGCTGCTCAAGCCAGTCATCATTCATCTCGTCGAAAATCTCCTTAGCAAGAGGTCCACCATCATCAAGCTCATCGGCGACTTAAAGCTCAGAGGGCCACCACTCGCCGCCCAAGCAGCCTTCTCTCCTACGGATGGCGACGCAGAGAGAGACCCAAGTAAGGGCAGCGGTACCTCCACTCCAACCAACTTGATTTTCCTAAGGGGCAGACCACCAGCGGGCGGAAGCACTCAAGTCCACAGAAGGAAAACAAGGGTGCCGCAACAGCTAAGTACGCTACACTTAAGACTTTTTCTTTCATTAATGCTTAAAAATGTCACGCAGGGAAGATCGACCCTGTATCGGCATTCAAGACCAACCTCGCGTTAGCATCTCAAAAGCCCAAAGTACCATCGGCACCGAAGACCGGTGTACCATTGGATCCAAAAAGTCCGACTCCGCGTCGGCACTCAAGCCCAACTCAGCGTCGGCACCGAAAGCCTGACTCTGCGTCGGCACTCTAAGCCCGAGTCTCCCCTCGGCACCTAAGCCCGACTCCGCATCAGCACTCAAGCCCGACTCCGCGTCGGCACCTAAGCCCGAGTCTCCCCTCGGCACCAAGCCCAACTCCACGTCGGCACTCAAGCCCGAGTCTCCCCTCGGTACTCAAGCCCGGCTTCGCATCGGCACTCAAGCCCGACTCCGCGTCGGCACCTAAGCCCAACTCCGCGTCGGCACCGGAAGCCCGACTCCATGTCGGCACTCCGAGCCCAAAGACTGACTTCAATGCTGGCAACAAAAATCATTGGCGCAAAGAAAAGGCACCTGACGACTCTCAGCTCTCAGGTCGCCCTCCGGGGTTAAAAGCTCCCGAGCATGGTCCCATCCCAGCAACTCTCGGGTCACCCTTCGAGGTTCAAAAGGCTCTTGATGGCCTCAACTCTGCCTCAACAGCTTCGTCACAGCCTCAACGACTTAATTTCAGCCCCAGCGGCTTCAACTCTGTATCAGCGGCCAATGGCCAATTGGTTGACAGGCACCCACCTCCAAATCTCATGATAAAAGAAGAACCAAAGTCAACTCACAGTCAGGAGAAACCGACTCTCCAACTTACAGTTGACGGGCATCCGCTTCCGGGCTCCACATCGGAAGAAGACTGCTGGCTGCCAGTCAAGGGAAGCGTGAAGATGTCTACACAAGGCACCGCAAAGAGAGGAAGAAGTCGGCCCCGTCCCGACATCATTCTGTCCCGCTTTGCCGCGGCACCTCCGCTCGGCCACCTCGGCCTCAGCCCCAGTCGGCCTCGGCCTCGGCCCCAGTCAGCTTCGGCTCCAATTGGCCTTCGCTTGGCCACCTTGGTCTTGGCCCCAGTCGGCCTTCGCTTGGCCACCTCGGCCTCGGTCCCAGTCGGCTACAATCGGCCTCAGCTCCAGTCGGCCTTCGCTCGGCCACCTCGGCCTCAGTCTCGACACTCGGTTGTCCCCTCGGCCTTATACGGCCTCGACCTCATACTTCCTTTATTTATGACACGACCCATATATAACCAAATGCATTATAGAAAAAGCATATATAAATATATAGATTCTTAAATTTTATTATTCTCTAATTTTCTTAATTAAGTGAAACAATTATGGTTAAATTAATATTTATATTAATTTTAGATAGTTTGGGGTAACTATTGTATTATGTTTTAAAGCTACAAATGATATACATTGATACCTCTATGATTTTATAAATAAATTAAGAAAAAGCTATTTGAGCATTTAGGAGGTTTTAAAAATTATTTTTAAATTGATATATTTATATGAATTATTAGGTCTTGGAAGGATAAATTTGAAGTAATTCAATTTAGTTATAATCTATTTTTTGCAAGATAAATGATCTTAATGGCTAGAGTATTTTTAATTATAATTTTATAATATATGGATTTATGACATCATTGTAAAATGTTTTGCAAATTGCCAATTGTACCATAATATTCATTATATCTATATATATATATATATATATATATATATATATATATATATATATATGATCAAGTGAGATACTATCTTGTTATTGAAATGCTAATATATTTTTAAAATTATTTGTAAATACATTGTCGACTATTATATGCTTTAAAAAATTTAAAATTGATGCAAACCTTTTGAAACATTGAATTTTTATTTTGCAAGTGCTTGGATACTTATTAGAAAATCATGTATGAATGTCAATTATTTGAAACTTTGATACTTTTATCTAATTAAGTATTTTATAATTATTGAGTTATATGTTTAAGTTGTAAAATAAAATGAATGATATTGGTAAAATTATTAGATTTTGTTTATTTTGGACTATTAGTCAAGCTTTGAACAGACCTTGCTGTTAAGAGTTATCCATTAGCATCTAATCATTTTAGAATTTGAATACAATGAACCTATTTCATAAGTGGAATAATGCGTATAAACCTATTTTATAGTGGTTAAATGTAGTGCATTGGATTTAGTTTGCAAGGATTAAATGACCTACTCTATAAGACAAAAATATAGTGCAATGAATCTACTCTATAGGAGTTAAATATGACACAACGGATATGATGGGGCCAGTTAGCTGCAGTTTGTTCTTGAAACGGCCTTCTCAAATCAGAAAATTAAGCACGATATTCTTTCATGTTTCTGTTCGATGTTTTGTTCTCAACAGCCTTTCCCAGCCATTTAGCTTTCTTAACAGACTTGAGCAGCCGAAGGAAGCGGGACGGTGTCTTCGATGGCAGCCCCAAGCTCTCTCTCTCTCTCTCTGCCATAAGCCTGAATGATAAGCCTGAATGATAAATGAGCCTGGCGGAAAAAAAGAAAGGAGGGTAACTTCTGATAGCTTGGACCAGAAGGCACGAGAAAAACGTGAGAGGGGGGAAGGGTCAACCTCGGCATGCCTCTCATCTCTCTCTAAGCTTAGCTGACGGCACAGAGGGAATTCTGGGCCATCCCATTCTATCTACACCGGACTCCCATGGCTTCGGGTTTCTTCCCAACAACGAGCCAATCGCCCGTCCCAGGCTCTCTGCTTCGACTTCAACTTCGTCTCGGCCTCATCTAAGTCTGCCGAGGCCGATATGCATCCACTTGCTCTAAGGCATTTATTGCCTTATTCACTCTAGTATTAAAGCATTTATGGCCTCATAAAGGCCACGAGCATCACTTGCTCTAAGGCAGTTATTGCCTTATTCTCTCTTATGTACTAAGGCATTTATGGCTGCCACGTTAGTCCCTTCGATCTCGGCTTTTTTTTTTCGGCCATGAAGAGCTTCGGCCTTGGCCACGGCCATGGCTACGGCTTTGGCATCGGTCTCTTCCACGGCCATGGCTTTGGCCTCTTCCACGGCCACGGCTTCGGCTTCGGCCTCGTCCTCGGCTTCGACTCCTGGCCTCGGTTTTGGCTCCAACATTGGCTCATGGCCTCGGTCTTGGATCCACCATTGGCTCCTGGCCTCGGCCTCGGCTCCAGCATAGGCTCTTAGCCTCGGCCTCAGCTCCAACATCGCTTCTGGCCTCGGCCTCGGCCCTGGCTTCAATTCCGGCTCCGATCTCAGCCATTGATGCATCTCAGCCATTGACGCAATTCCAACCATGAAGCAAACTTCAATGCTGAACGGACTTAAAATTACAATGCGATCCATTCGCCCACCTTTTTACCAAGATCACGAGCAGTTACAAGTGCTGCACATTTGCCGATATCCGCGGAACGTTTCTAACCACCTAATGCTAACCTACAAAGCCGATCTCAACAGAAAAGAAGATCCGGCTGTTATCACGGAAGGGTAAGCGGGACCCCGAACAGGTATATAAAGACCCCGACCCACAACGAGAGGGGGACTCGATCTCTACTTTTTCATTAAAAAATCCATGTTCTTCATATTGCTGACTTGAGCGTCGGAGGGTTCCCACCGGCACCACCGGTCCGGGACTTTTCTTGCAGGTTTTCGGCTAAAGGACGTCGATCCTATCATACCTCTGAAGGCCCACCAAGCTCCTCTTTCGTCTGACGCTCCCCAAAAGTGATTTGGCAGCAACAGGATATATATGTTAATTGCAAAATAGCTAATTAATTAACTCCTCATAGGCTAGATATTGTACCATGAATCTACTTCGTAAGAGTTAAGTATATGATACAACATATATATTTTTGTAAGATTATGTATTAAATATGAAGCATATTTTGCTGTGGTTGAATAATATACTTCATAAGGAATAAATGTTAAGTAATATACAGTAAGCTTATCTTGTGTGGCTACAGTTTCACGTACTAATGAGTTATTAAATAATAATTTTAAAAAATAACTTATAATTTATTTTGAATTACATGTGAAATATTGATTATAAATATAACTTATAAGTTATATGCAGCTCATTGCCTTGCATGCTACTAGGCTTAGCTTTATTTAGAACTGTGTTTTGTGTTGGGAGCACAATGGCTTAGTTAGATGCTGAAGGAGAAGGAAAGAGCAGTTGTTGGAAATAGCTGCGTCCATTTTTAATCCAATGTTTGAACGAAATGGCAATCTTTTGATTTACCATCCGATGGCCTAACAGCCTATCTTATCCCATGTTTTTTTTTCAATATTACACAGACAACTCTTTTTTTTTTTTTGGTACAAAAACGGGCGATCACACTAACCTAGTGCGAGTCAGCCCAGAAAGGTCCGAATACAAAATTTGCTGTAAAATAGATGGACAGGGATCGCTCGGCTTCCAAACCACGATCCATCATGCTGGGCCACAAAGGACGCTACCCAGTCCGCCGCCGAATTGGCTTCACGATAAATATGGCGAATCCGGGTACAGTCGACCTTGGAAAGGATGGAACGAATGTCCGTCAGAATCGGGTTAGTAGGATCAGAATGGCAGTTCTCCTTCTGCAACCAGGAAATAACCGCCAGGGAATCACCCTCAATGACAATCCTATGGGCCTGTAGAGTCCTGACAGCATAAGAAATGCCCGCCCAGGCCGCATAAAGCTCAGACATCAGGACGGAGGAGTCAATAGATCCAAAACCTCCCGCTCCCAGAAGCTCACCCTGAGGGTCACGGACAAGGAAACCAGAACCAGCCGCTCTGCCACGAACACTACCATCAAAATTGATTTTGACGAACCCTGGAGGAGGGGGATCCCAGGAGATGAACACCGAATGACGGTTCGCTGCCGAAGCAGCAGGGGATCCCCAGAGGCCAGAGACATCAGAACCAACCCGGGCACAGTCCATGACCAAAGAACTGATTTTCTCATAATTCTGAAGGAAGACATAGGGTCGTCCGTAAAAAGAATCTGGTTTCTCGATAACCATATATGATAAGCCGTGGCAATCCAACAGCTGCACCTCTGCGAAGAAGCTCTACGAATATCCAGGAAGAAAGAAGAGCGAGGAGAACCCTGATCGTCCCTCCTAACAGAATAACCTACCCTCTGCCATATCCAACTCACCCTGGGGCAGGTAAAGATAGCATGATCTGAGGATTCGTCCTCCTCCCTACAAAACGGACAGCACGGATGAATCACCAGACCTCTTCTAGAAAGAAGAAGACAAGTGGGAAGGCAATCCCACAGAAGCTTCCACATAAATAGCTGCACTCTGGGGAGGGTGGGAAGCTTCCAAATCCAATCAGCATCCATCGAACGCTGGGACCCCGGCCTGAAAATCATCATCAAATCCTTGATTGGAGCCCTAGAGAGACAAGATTTCTGCCAAAGTCTGGAGTCAGATGAGCAACCTGGGATAATGGGCATCGAGAGAATACGTCTAGAAAGCTCCAACCCAAAGAAACGGGTCACAGAGGGGATATGCCAGGCAGGGGGATCAGAAGAAATCAAATCCTTAACCCGAAGGTTATAAGGGATGTCAATACTTATAAAAGAGGGCCATCGTGAGAGAGGAATATCCGAAAACCAAATATCCTGAATAACATCTATAGATGATCCATCTCCCATCATACACGTAACATTACCCCTGATAGCCTGACCAAATCTGCAAACTTCCTTCCAAAAAGGAGCAACCACGTGGAGGCCTGATATAAGAATCCGGCACCCAGCCACCATACCTAGCACGCATAATAGTACTCCAAAGACAATGCGGCTCCAGAAGGAATCTAGAAGCATGTCTGGCAAGGAGGGCATCCCTTCTAACAATCAGAGACTGGATCCCAAGACCGCCATCTTGGATAGGCATGCAAACAGTTTCCCAGGATAAAAGATGCATACCATGACCTTCTTGCGTAGAAGCCCACAGAAAATCACGGAAACTTCTCTCAATCCTCTTAAGACAAGTAATAGGAATAATAGAATTAGACAGAAGATACATGGGAAGGGAGGAGAGAACCGAGCGTATATAATAATCCTGGCCATCATCGAAAGGCCAGTAACCTGCCACCCCTCCATACGCTGATGAATCCTCCTCTCAAGCTCGAAGTAATCAGAACAACGGGGACGTCTTCCTGTGATAGGAATCCCCAAATACATCAATCTGTCTGCCTGAGTAGAAATTCCTGATAAAGAAATAATGGCTTCCCTGATAGCTCTAGGAGTCTTCGGGCTGAAACATAAAGTGGACTTTAGAAAATTAACCTTCTGGCCTGAAGCCTGACAATATCTCTGGATAATAGAATAGAAAGACGACGCATTAACAATAGAAGCCTGGCCCAGGAGAATGCAGTCATCCGCAAACAGGAGATGGGACACCAAGGGGCCCTCCGCACCAGCCAAATAAGGGACAATACTCCGATCTCTCTGCGCCTGATGGAAAGCCCGAGACAGATCATCCACAGCTAGAATAAACAACAAAGGGGACAAAGGGCAACCCTGTCGGATCCCCACAGTAGAGTGAAAGAATCTGGTCGGACTACCATTAATAATTATAGAAAGGACGGCGTCTGAATGCAAGCCATAATCCACTCAATGAACAAGTCATCAACTCCAAACTCCGTAAGAGAGCGACGCAAAAAGGCCCAATTCAGTCTGTCATAGGCTCTCTCCATATCAAGTTTAACAGCCATAAGACTTCTCCTGGCCGAAGCTCTCTGCAAATCAAACATAAATTCCTGGGCAATGAGAATATTATCTGAAATAGAACGCCCTCTAATAAACGCCCCTTGTTCAGCAGAAATTAGGCGAGGGATCACCAGAGAAAGCCGGCGAGCCAAAAGCCGAGCACAGACCTTATAGAGCGTAGTGCAAAGACTAATGGGCCGAAAATGCTGAGGAAGGGAGGCATCAGGACGCTTAGGCACCAGAGAAATAAAGGTCTGATTCCATTCCGCTGGAATTTGTTTAGCCAGGAAAACAGACTGAATTGCCAAAACCACCTCCTGACCCACAATGTCCCAATAATGACGATAAAAGAAAGGCGGAAACCCATCAGGCCCAGGGGCCTTATCCGGGCCAAGGTCCCAAAGGGCCGCCCTAATCTCGTCCGCAGAAATTGATCTGGCCAACATACTGTTATCTACAGGAAGAGACTTTCACAGAATCAGAAACCGGAGTAACTGGCCCTCCCGCACCAGAAGAATCAGCCATCTAGACTGGAAAAAGTGAAGAATCATCTCCCTAATAGATTGGGTATCCTCCTGAGTATTCCCCTCATCATCAACTAATCTCCGAATCCTATTGGCAGCACGCCGCTTCAGGGTAGCCTGATGGAAAAATCTGGTATTACGATCGCCATCACAAATCCACTGAGCCCTGGATCGCTGCCACCAATAAACCTCCTGCTGACGAAGAAGAGAGTGATGCTGAGCAAGCTTATCCCGAAGAGAAGAGAGGTCCGAGGCCTGCAAACATCCGTCCTGATCTTCCTTAGCCTGAAGAGCGCTAATATCACTTTCAGTCTGTTCAATATGTCTGACCAAATCCCCCAACTCCACTCTACTCCATCTGGATAATCTATGCCTGGTCATCTTAAGACGGCGAGATAAACGATAAACTGCATTACCCCTGACCGGGAGATGCCAGATGTGATGAATAATAGCACGAGCAGCTGAATGGGCAGACCAAAACTGCTCAAATCTGAACTGCTTGCGCTGATGCTGAACAACCTCCGTGGAAATCAAAATAGGGCAGTGATCAGAAGCAATTCGAGGAAGATGAGAGACAGTAACCGCAGGGAACAAATGAAGCCACTGAGCTGTAGCCATTGCTCTATCCAGCCTCTCCCAAACACGAGCTGAACCCTGCCGATTATTACACCAGGTGAATTGGGGTCCAGAGTATCCCAAATCCATCAATCCAGCAGAATCAATGAAAGATCTGAATTCAGTTATGTCAGCAGAGCCAGTAACTCGTCTACCCCCTCGTTTCTCATTAGGCTCCGTAATGCAATTGAAATCCCCAGCAATAACAGAAGGAATACCTTGGTCAAGAAGGGATCGAAGTTCAGACCAGAGAATCCTTCTCTCCCTATAGTCCGTACTGGCGTAGACAGCCGATAATAGCCAAGGCTCAGAAGCACCTTCAGAGACAATCATACTTATCTGCTGACTACACTGATGAAAGCATCAATCGTAACCGCAGTGGAACGCCAAAGAGCCAGCATACCTCCAGACAACCCTTCAGCCTCCACGGCATACGAGGACCAAGATCGGGCCATCTGCTTACGAAACCGAGCCAGACTCTCACCCGACAGTCTCGTTTCCAAAGGACACATATATCAAACTTATGCAGCTGCAACAATCTTCCAAAAGAGGAACGAAAGGATGGCTTTCGAGCACCTCTTACATTCCACAGAAGGATCTTCATTTACAGACTGGGAGAAGTTAGGACCCCTCCATGGTCCTCCGACATAATGCTGTCAGCAATACCCCCTGCCAACGGAGGGGAAACATCAGACTGAGGATCTGAACAGCCCAGAGGCCCATCCATCTCCACAGGAGAACCAGTTAATACGGAGCTAGGACCCTGACCTACAGGACTTCCGTCAATTCATTAGCTATAGGCCCAGAACCTGGATAGGCTGCCCCCTTGACCGATCAAAATCACCGTTCTGGCCGGATAGGGGTAGGTCAAGTCCGATCGAGAAGGAGCAGCGACCCCCCCTTTTTTAATCACTGAGGCCTTTCCTTTTTCCTTCCGGAGCACCGATTTAGGAAACGACCTAGGAGACATTGACACCTCCGGTCGGGCCCGCTTCAAGGAACCCGGGAACCCATCCCTACAGTCCATGCGGCCTTCATCTCCCACCTCCAAATCAAGAGAGGAGAATGGATTAGAAGTCAACACCACATTGTTCAGAGGAGGCTCACTGGCACAGACATTCCTCACTGGCTGCTGCTTCAGAGCCTTAAGTTTCAATACGGCACTCCCAGGCACAGCACCAGTCTTCAAAGAAAAGGGGAGATCTTCTTCCCCGGCTGTCTCACTGCAGCTCCAGAGCCACCAGCGGACGCTTTGAAAGTTGCCTGCCTGCGAGCCATCTTCACCGGAGATTTCCAGCCTTCACGACCCTCAGCCCTTAGGCGAAGCCCATCCACAGAAGAAGGGGAAGCAGATGCGAAGGCTGCGGAAGACTCAGACACATTCGAGTGAGAGCTTCTCCTTCCCTCAGACTGAGAACCCGGAGCTCCTCTCCTCTGTCTCACAGCTGAAAGCCATGGTCCAAAAACGGCATCCGAAGCCTCAACCTCCTCAGCCGATGGAGCGAGCAGGGACCTCCCAGATGGATCGAACCGCAGCTCCAACACAGCCCTTGAAGGTTCTCGAAAGAGAACTGTTGCCAAAACCTCTGGTTGAGGCCTTGCACTCGAGCTCCAGGACGAAGAGGGCGAGATAGGTCAATCCTCAAGCAAACCCGTGCAAACCCTCCTCCTCTGTTTCTCGCCATGGTAGCAGCATCGGGACAAACGAATTCCCCCGCCATAGCCAGAATTGGTTTGAGGAATTCAGCTTTCCAGAACTCCAGGGGGAGGTTCGGCAGCCGTACCCAGACCAACGCCACCGGGACTGAGTCCGCTGCCGGAACAAAATCCGGCCGCCAACCCTCGATGCCAATACCTGGCCATTGATAACCCACGGCCTTTGCAACACTAGCTCCCGAGCTTCGGGAGATTCAAATCGGAACACATGACACCGGAATGCCATGCTGGTCGGAACGATGTCTCCTGGAACTCCGGCGCGGAATTCTCTGAGAAAAGCATCCGCCGGAACCCATCGATGGTATGAACGAGCGATGATAGCAGTCTTCATCCACCCAGCAACCTCCTCAGCAAGCTCCGCAGCTGGAAGGGACACCACCTCAGGGAAGGCAGCCTCCAATCTCGCCACAGCGGCCGGCGACGGGGACGATGCCACCCATACAAACCCACCTTCCACCGCTGCCCTGCCGGAAGCCCGGCCTACTTCAGCCGAATCCAAAGCCATAGGAAGAGCGGAGAGGACAGAAAGGATCTGCTGGACCACGGCGAAGACTCGACGACGACGATCGCCGGAAGATTTTCCAATGGCTCGGCCCATAATGACCTTAAAGGCCTAATAGCCGTTAGCCCAAATCACGTCAGAAATGGCTTACAAATGAATTGTTTGGGCCATTTCTGAACGTTGATGAACGTTGCCCCTCGCAACATTCAAGCCATGCAACGTCCACTCGACGCAACATCCGCGAGCGAAACGCTCACGGACATTCCTTTTTTTTATTTACACTTTTTTCAACAATCCCCCACAAAGTTTTAAATAAAAAAAAATAACAAAAATCTTAGGGCATCTTATACTGCGCAATCGGTGAGGTGTCCTATGGACTTGAACCTCACTTAGTGTTAATTATATACATCTGAAGGAATCATAGTGGATTAGACCTTGAACTAGGTCCTTTGACTTAGACTTCTACTAATCACACACATAGTATGGATCAATTGAGTTTAAGCGGTCAGCACATATTAAAGGCCTTGCGCTTAATACCTTGATTTTTCATGAGAATTCTTTAAGGTTAGCCCAAACCTTTAGTTACGGCCTAATATGACAGATTCTCATATAGGTGAATCCTCCAAGGGTATTTGTGACAATACCCTGCAGATAACCTTCCTCAGATCCATCACTACAAGAAAAATAAAATATTGCGATGCCCAAATGCGTCGCAATTCCATCGCTAAACATGCTATTGCGACGCAATAGCGACGCAATGACGACGTCGCTCAGATGTCCGTCGCAATATCCATTATCGCAATTGCGTCGCAATATTGCGACTCTCTGCGACGCAATATTGCGTCGCAATATTGCGACGCATCCGTATGCGTCGCTAAATAAAAAATTAAATTATAATATTAAAATATTATTAAATATTGCGATGCACTCATTTGCGTCGCAATATTACGATGCATTTCGTTGCGTCGCAATATTTAATAATAATATTTTGGTATAATAGCGACGCAATTTGAGTCGCTAATGCGTCGCAAATAAAAAATTTTTAAAATATTGCAACGCAAGGTCATTGCGTCGCAATATTTATTAAAAATATTTTAGATATAATAGCGACGCAATTTTAGTCGCTAATGCGTCGCTATTAAATTTTTTTTAAATTATTGCGATGCCAGGTCATTGCGTCGCAATATTTAATAATAATATTTTAAAAATATTAGCGATGTAATTTCAGTCGCTAATGCATCGCAAATTAAATTTTTTTTAAAAAAATAAAATTAAAAATTAAAACGGTTAATACAATTTCGTTAATCTAAATATTGATAGAAACATTTTCACTCAATCCAAAAATAATAAATTTCCAAAAATAATTCATATATTAAAATTTTAAAGTTTTTACAACATAAAAAAAGAAAAAAAAATATCAAGAATCTGGGCAATCACGTGGAGGCTGTAGAGGCTGAAGACTCTGCGACAAGCGGCTAACCATATCCCGCAAATAATGCATCTCATCTCGCATGTCTGCAATCTCCTGATCCCGGCCTCGCATACGATCCTCAAAATCCTGCTCGACCTCCTGCCGAACCTCCTCTGCAATAGATCTGCGAAGGTCGTGTAAACGCTCGGAAGGAAGATCACCAGAAGCTCGCGAGCTGGAGGCCTGATGGGAAAATATGTAGAAGCTCTAGTGCCCAGACCATAGACCCTGCGGTCTCATGGCTGGGCACCAACAGCCTCCAAAAACACACGCCGACTCTCCTCTGCTGAGAGTTCGACGGGCGTCTCCCCATCAGTAGAGTCGACCTGCGATGCCTGGGAGCGAAGCTCCTCGACTCGTGTCTTGAAATTATGAAATCAACAATAAATGAGTTAATAAATTTCTCGAAATAAAATTTTAGAAATTAAACAGATACTACATAAATCTAATTTCTTACCGCAACCTCCCGTGATCGCGTGTCGACCCAGGAACCGTCCCTCCTGGTGTGTGTTGCCCTGAATAGACGAAACTCACCAGGATCTCCGCCCTCCTGCTCAGACTATAACAAAAAAAATGATATTAATACAAATATTTGTAAATAACTAAAATAGTAATTAAAATATTTATGTTTTCTTACCATACGCCGTCTGTGCTCCTGAATCGAAATGGAGCCCGAAGTATGGCGGGAGAGACCCGTGCCAGGACCGCCCTTCTCAGATCGACGGTTCATGCTGGCTGATGCGGACCTCCTGCGCCAGCCATCGGACTCCCAGGCCTGCTGCCACTCGTGCCAAATACCCTCTGGCACATGCGCAGGACGCTGACCCGATGACCTCCAACGATGAAGCATGTCGGAGTATCGGCGTCCCGTCAGAGCCTCCCATGCTGCCCTAATGGCATCATGGCTGGCAGGATCCCACGTAACTTTTTCTGCATTAAAATAAACAGTTAGTTTCTAAATTTATTAAGATTAAGAAATTTTATATCAGTGATAAATTGTATTTAATAAGTTTACCTGAAACTCAGAAAAATAAAACTCCTCGTGGCTGGAGATACGTGGCGCCAATCGTAGCCACTGGGATCTGCACGCCTCTGAAATACGGCGCTGATGTGGCTGGATACATGATGCTGCTCAATAAATCTGTTAAAAAATGCATGTTTATAAGTAATTGACTTAAAAACATAAACATATATTTTTAATTAGTATATACTTACAGCCCCTGAGCATCAAGTCGAAGTACGGTGCGGCCGATGGTGGAAGAACTCTTGGAGGTATGTGCCGATCGGCTGGATGGTAATACTGCTGGAGAGATCGAAGGCTGTGCCACTGCTGGAGATCCAACTCTCCATCTCCGACGCTCATGTGATCTGATGCAGCGGGGCTACGTCCCTGCTCACTCCGTCTATCGTCGGTAGATCTACCTCTGCCCGTCATACTGAAAATACTAAAGATTCACACAATTAAATTACGATTAATGATTGACTATGTAAAAATTTAACACTTATAAAAAAAAGTTAAATTTTAAAAAACCTCTATGTTTAATCGGTGTCATTTGTTTCGTGAAATGTTGGTTCAACATCCGATGCCGTATCAGATTGCGAATCAGTTTCATTATTATCGGAAGGAAACCGAACATTTGCATCCGTAATTTCTTGGACATCACCATTTGGATCTCTAAGTGATATTTCAAGAGCCCTTGTGTCGTCCTCAATTGCATGCATTTCCATCTCATCCTCTTGAAATGCAGGGCACTCGGCTGATTGACTTGATGAACTCTCCTCTAATACGATTGTTGAACGTGGGACAATTTTAGAAATGGCCCACCAATCTCGCTTGTCGTTGCACAACTTGGATATCCGCAGTAAAAGACTTGCTGAGCTTGGGATGCAAGGATGAATGGGTCATATTTCTGCAATCTTCGTCGATGGTTCACTTCAACCAAATTGTAGTCGTTATGAACCCTTTTGCCCACAGGAACTATCGGATCGAACCAATCACAATGAAACAATACGATTCATTTCATAGGCCAACCGGGATATTCAACTTCAACCACCTCTACTAACTTTCCATAATAATCCTGCATATTTGCTCCAACACTTTCTCCTTTAACACACACGCCCCAGTTCTGCGTGCCTCTTGAAGCTGCTAATCGTTCAATCTGAAATTTGTACCCATTTACAAAATAGCCAGTAGAGGTTGTTACGGTCTTCAATGGCCATTGTGATGGACATTTAATGAAAATATTATCGGTTGTGGACCATGGACCGTTTACCTATAAATTAATAAGCTATTCACATCCAATTCAAAAAATGAAAGCCATTATTGAAATTGATTGAGTGATACTACTCACAAATTCATAAAACTAGTAAGCAAACTCCGTTTCTAATTTCTGCCCAATTGCAACTTGACTGATGTCGGGATTCATCTATCGTTGTCTATCACAAAACATCCTTATGGGATGAAAAGGATGAAAACTGATGTTAGTAATTAAATATTGTGGTATATTATAATTTAAATTAAAATTTCCAATTAAGCATTGAAGTATACACTTACTCAATATATGGATTGACTTCTCTACAGTTCATTAGGATGTAATAATGTGCTGCATTATACTCCATATCGCTAAGATTTCTTGACTTCTGCCCACCAAATGAACGGCCGATACCTTTAAAAATTGATATTCTACCATCATTAGGTTCTCCTTCGTCCACACATACGTCATCGTTACGACCAAGATTTCGGCTCCTCGTGTGGACGTGACCCTCAAAGTAATGCAAGGCAAAGCTGAAACTTCTTCGACCAAGTGTGCATTGCATATAAAACCATCAACCCTTGCCTTATTACGCACATTATTTTTTAACTTCTTAAGATACCTATATGTAAAGTTGAAACAAAAAATTAACCAATTTTCTTGCAATGAAATAATATTTGAAATGTCAACATATCTTAATGATGTATATATTTACCTCTCGAAAGGATACATCCAGCGATACTGCACGGAACCAGCTATGCTCGCTTCGTATGGCAAGTGAACCGGTAAATGCTCCATTGAGTCAAAAAAATTGGGAGGAAATATTCGCTCAAGCTTGCATAAAATAATTGGAATTTCCTCCTCAAGCCTTGCCATGGATGCAGAAGTAATGACTACGGCAGATAACTCCTTGAAGAACAAGCTGAGCTCCGTAATTGCCTTCCAGACATGTTACGGAAGCAACTCACGAAAAGCTACAGGTAATAACCGTTGCATGAAAACATGGCAGTCGTGACTCTTCATGCCGAACAACTTGAGCTTATGCATGTCCATACACCTACCGATATTTGAGGCATAACCATCTGGAAATTTTAACCCTCTAAGCCAGTTACATAAAACTTCTCATGAATTTCTGTCAAGAGTGTAACAGGCTTTAGGATAGGTCCCGTCGGCACTCCTTCTCAAAACACCTCTTCTGCAGTACTGATTAAGTTCTTCTCTTGACTTTGCAGTATCTTTTGTTTTTTCCGAATGTTTAGCACCGTGTTAAATATGTTATCAAAGAAATTTTTCTCGATATGCATAACATCCAAGTTGTGCCGTAATGAGATTTGTGCTCCAATAAGGCAAATCCCAAAATATACTTCGCTTCTTCCAGTTATGTTCTTTATATATACGGCCATTTATTCTATCTGCATCCGATGCCGGACCTTACCGGTTTGGCAAATTTTGTGACTGCTTTATTCTTCTGGAAGGCGATCAAGTTACGCCTGTAAGGATGATTTGGGGGCAAGAACTTCCTATGGTTATCAAACCATGACTGCTTACCACTCTTCTGCAATGTAAATGCATCCGAATCATACATGCAATGAGGGCATGCCAGACGTCCAGCAGTGCTCCAACCAGACAACATTGCATATGCCGGGAAATCACTTATTGTCCACATCAAAGCAGCTCTCATGATGAAATTCTGTTTCATATAATATCGTAGGCTATGACTCCTGTTTCCCACAACATTTTCAATTCGGCCACCAACGGTTGCAGAAAGACATCAATCTTTTCCTTTGGATTTGATGGTCCTGGAACCAAAACGGTTAAAAACATTGCAGTATCTTTCATGCACTTCCATGGAGGAAGGTTATATACAGTCAGTATCACAGGCCAACATGAATACTGTTGCCCCGCTTGACCAAATGGTTGGAAGCCATCGGTACAAAGACCTAATCTCACATTCCTTATATCCTCAGCGAAATCAGGATGATTTTCATTGAAATACTTCCAAGCCTTTAAATCTGATGGATGCCGCATTTCATCCTCTTTAGATTCATGTTCGGCATGCCATCTCATATCAGCAGCTGTTGCCTCATATCTGTATAATCTCTGCAGGCGTGGGGTAAAAGGAAAGTAATGCATCCTCTTGTAAGGCACACTTTTCTTCCTACTTGTACTGGCTCCTCCCGATTGGTCCGAGATCGCTGACAATTCGACGGTTGCGATCGATCCAACCCTTGATACCGATTGGCCACGACCGATCTAGGACCGTGGCGATCGGACCGATCGGCGTCGATCCGACGGTTGCCATCGATCCAAGCCCTGATCGATCCCGGTCGGCGATGAACGATCTCGGACCATCGTGATCGATCCGATAGGCAACAATCTGATGGTTGCGATCGATCCAAGCCGTGATACCGATCGGCCACGACCGATCTCAGACCATTGCAATCTATCCGAGATTGGCAACGATCCGACGGTTGCGATCGATCGAAGCCATGATCCCGATCGGCCACGACCGATCTCGGACCGTGGCGATCGGTCCAATCGGCGATGATCCGATGATTGCGATCAATCCAAGCCCTGATCCCGATCGTCCACGATCGATCTCGGACCGATCGGCATCGATCCGACGGTTGCCATCGATCCCAACACTGATCCTGATCCGCCATGACCGATCTCGGACCACGGCGATCGATCCGATCGGCGACGATCCGACGATTGCGATCGATCCAAGCCCTGATCCCGATCAGCCACGACCGATCCCGGACCATTGCGATCGGTCCGAGATCGCTGACGATCCAACGGTTGCGATCGATCTAGGCTCTAATCCCGATCGGCCATGACCGATCCCATACCGATACGATCGGTTCGAGATCACTAACGTTTCGACGGTTGCGATCGATCCAAGCCCTCATCCCGATCGGCCACGACCGATCTCGGACCGTGGCGATCGGTCCGATCGGCGATGATCCGATGATTGCGATCGATCCAAGCCCTGATCTCGATCGTCCACGATCAATCTCTAACCGAGATCGATCGGACCGATCGGCATCGATCCGACGGTTGCCATCGATCCCAATCCTGATCCTGATCCGCCATGACTGATTTCGGACCACGGCGATCGATCCAATCGGCGACGATCGAACGATTGCGATCGATCCAAGCCCTGATCTCGATCGGCCACGACCGATCCTGGACCATTGCGATCGGTCTGAGATCGCTGATGATCCGATGGTTGCGATCGATCCAGGCCCTGATCTCGATCGGCCATGACCGATCCCATACCGATGCGATCGGTCTAAGATCGCTGATGTTCTAACGGTTGCGATCGATCCAAGCCCTGATCCCGATCGGCCACGACCGATCTCGGACCGTGGCGATCGGTCCGAATGGTAATGATCCGACGATTGCGATCGATCCAAGCCCTGATCCCGATCGTCCACGATCGATCTCGAACCATGGCGATCGGACCGATCGGCATCGATCCGACGGTTGTCATCGATCCCAACCCTAATCCTGATCCACCATGACCGATCTCGGACCACGGCGATCGATCCGATTGGCGACGATCCGACGATTGCGATCGATCCAAGCCCTGATCCCGATTGGCCACGACCGATCGAGGACCGTGGCGATCGGATCGATCGGCATCGATCCAATGGTTGCCATCGATCCAAGCCCTGATCGATCCCGATCAGTGATGAACGATCTCGGACCATCGCGATCAATCCGATAAGCAACAATCCGACGGTTGCGATCGATCCAGGCCGTGATCCCGATCGGCCACGACCGATCTCGGACCATTGCAATCCGTCCGAGATCGGCGACGATCCGATTGTTGCGATCGATCGAAGCCATGATCCCAATCGGCCAAGACCGATCTCGGACCGTGGCGATCGGTCCGATCGGCGACGATCCGACGGTTGCGATCGATCCAAGCCCTGATTCCGATCGGCCATGACCGATCCCAGATCGATACGATCGGTCCGAGATCATTGACGATTCGACGGTTGCGATCGATCCAAGCCCTGATTTCGATCGGCCACGACCGATCCCGGATCGTTGCGATCGGTCCGAGATCGCTGACGATCCGATAGTTATGATCGATCTAAGCCCTGATCCCGATCGGCCACGACCGATCCCGGATCGTGGCGATCGGTCCGATCAGCGATGATTCGATGATTGCGATCGATCCAAGCCCTGATCCCGATCATCCATGATCAATCTCAGACCGAGATCTATCAGACCGATCGGCATCGATCCGATGGTTGCCATCGATCCCAACCCTGATCCTGATCCGCCATGACCGATCTTGGACCATGGCGATCGATCCGATCGGCGATGATCCGACGATTGCGATCGATCCAAGCCCTGATCCCGATCGGCCACGACCGATCCCGGACCGTTGCGATCGGTCTGAGATCGCTGACGATCCGACGGTTGCGATCGATCCAGGCCCTGATCCCGATCGGCCATGACCGATCCCATACCGATGCGATCGGTCCGAGATCGCTGACGTTCCGACAGTTGCGATTGATCCAAGCCCTGATCCCGATTGGCCATGACCGATCCCGAACTGTGGTGATCGGTCCGATCGGCGATGATCCGACGATTGCGATCGATCCAAGCCCTGATCCCGATCATCCACGATCGATCTCAGACTGTGGCGATCGGACCGATCGGCATCGATCCGACGGTTGCCATCGATCCCAACCCTGATCCTGATCCACCATGACCGATCTCGGACCACGGTGATCGATCCGATCGGTGACGATCCGACGATTGCGATTGATCCAAGCCCTGATCCCGATTGGCCACGACCGATCGAGGACCGTGGTGATCGGATCGATCAGCATCGATCCGACGGTTGCCATCGATCCAAGCCCTGATCGATCCCGTCGGTGATGAACGATCTCGGACCGTCGCGATCGATCCGATAGGCGACAATCCGATGGTTGCGATCGATCCAGGCCGTGATCCCGATCGGCCACGATCGATCTCGGACCCTTGCAATCCGTCCGAGATCGGCGACGATCTGATTGTTGCGATCGATCGAAGCCATGATCCCGATCGGCCATGACCAATCTCAGACCGTGGTGATCGGTCTGATCGGCGATGATCCGACGGTTGCGATCAATCCAAGCCCTGATCTCGATCGGCCATGACCGATCCCAGACCGATGCGATCGGTCGAGATCACTGACGATCTGACGGTTGCGATCGATCTAAGCCCTGATTTCGATCGGCCACGACCGATCCCGGACCGTTACGATCGGTCCAAGATCGCTGACGATCCGATGGTTACGATCTATCCAAGCCCTGATCTCGATCGGCCATGATCGATCTCGGACCGTGGAGATCTATCCAATCACCGATGATCCGACGGTTGCGATCGATCCAAGCCGTGATCCCGATCGACCACGACCGATATCGGACCGTGGTGATCGGTCCGATCGGCGATGATCTGACGGTTGCAATCAATCCAAGCCCTGATTCCGATCGGCCACGATCGATTTTGGATCGATCGCTATTTAATATAATTAATTTTTTAAAAACATTGCAACGCAAAGGGTTACATCGTATTTTTTTAATATGATAATTATATTATTAAAAAATTAATGTTATTATAATAATTATGACGCAAAAAGTGTGTCACTAAATTAAAACATAATTTTTTAATTTTCTGATTTATTGCATCGCTAATGCATCGCTATTTAACATAATTAATTTTTAAAAAACATTGCGACGCACTGAGTTGCGTCGCAATATTTTTTTCTCATATTTATACTTTATAAAAATTAATTTTATTTAAATTATTTGCGACGCAATTGGTGCGTCGCTAAATTAAAAATAATTTTTCTAATTTTTTGATTTATTGCATCGCTAATGCGTCGCTATTTAATATATTTAATTTTTTTAAATACATTGCGATGCACTGAGTTGCATCGCAATATTTTTTTCTAATATTTATAGCTTATAAAATTTAATTTTATTTAAATTATTTGTGACGCAATTGGTGCATCGCTAAATTAAAAATAATTTTTCTAATTTTTTGGTTTATTGCATCGCTAATGCATCGCTATTTAATATATTTAATTTTTTTAAAAACATTGCAACGCACTGAGTTGCATCGCAATATTTTTTTCTAATATTTATAATTTATAAAATTTAATTTTATTTAAATTATTTGCGATGCAATTGGTGCGTCGCTAAATTAAAAATAATTTTTTTAATTTTCTGATTTATTGTGTCGCTAATGCATCGCTATTTAACATATTTAATTCTTTTAAAAATTGCGACGCACTGAGTTGCATCGCAATATTTTTTCCCATATTTATATTTTATAAAAATTTAATTTAAAAATATTACGATGCATTATTTGTGTCGCTAAATAAAAAAATTATTTTTTTTAATTTTCTGATTTATTGAGTCACTAATGCGTCACTAATTGCGTCATAATATTTTGTTGTCACAGAGGCATCGCAATTTAACGACGCATAATTGCGTCGCTAAATTTGCATTGCTATTTCAGTATTTTCTTGTAGTGCATTAAGAGTATGACACAACCTTATACAAATTTACTTTGTCACTTTACAAGAGCACTCATTATAGGGATGGATGAAAATTTTTTAAAAATTTGTGCTCTAACACGATCACTCAATCAGCTTCGTTTTTACCATATTGAACCTCATTCATGGGATCTCCAATCACAGAGGTTGGGTATTCACTGCTGGTGACCAAATAATGGGCTTAAGCCACATCCCCCTCGATAAATCTAGGACTCCACTCCTAGATAACTCCTTGCCAAATTCTTCTTAAATCCAAGGAGATAATATTATTTTTGGACTAAACCTCAAATAAGAGAATCAGGCAAAGATATATTAGAATTGAATATCCAAATACAAGGTAAACAATAAGTTATATTCCAACAGTCATGAGATTATTTAGTAAATTATAAAAACTTTTATTAAATCTCATAGCAATAGATTTCAAGAGACTCAAAATAGAGCATTTATATGATATACCTTGTCACAGAAGTTCATCCATTCTTTACCATTTGGTAATATAAAAGATTCACAATAGTTGGTAAGCAATAAGTATTTGCCCAATGCTGTCACTTTTGTCTAGCAATGAACAACACAATAAGGAGATATTAAATATTGACCACTATACCTGATGCAAACAGGGTTGCAATGAGATATATGGACAAGTTGAACGCAGCCAAACCGAAGCAAGGGCGAAGAGAAGTTGTTTGAGAGCAAGGCTAGTTAGTTTCCTAAATTATTTTATTTCTATAGCTTTTTAGTTTCCTAAATTATTTTATTTCCTATAGCTTTTAGTTTCTTAAATTATTTTATTTCCTATACCTTTTTAGTTTCCTAAATTATTTTATTTCCTATGTACTATAAATAGTTGTTTTAAGGTTTTTAAGATGGGAGATCAATATTATTAAAAAGTTAAAAATTCATCTTGAGAGAGGTTTTCTCTGAATCGCTTGCGAGTGATTGTTTATCTTGGAGTTCAGTCGTTGTTATTGAATTCTTGTTTATTCCAACTCTTTCGCACTGCATCATATTGGTATCAAAGCAAGGTGAGTTCCTGCAAGATGTCTTCTGGCAATGACGTCGACGGCGATCGCACTCATGACGATGCTCATGATGCGGGAGTCCAAGGGGCTGATCAACCGGTTCTAAGGATGGAGATAAATGTTATGGATCGAAGATTGAGGCGGGTAGAGCAGCTTGTCGAGACTTTGATCGGGCATTTGATGCTATGGAGGTCGCTAATAATAGGGGTAGGATTGAAGACGAAAGACGACCTAGGCCATGAGAAGATTATGATATTCCAATCAATGAACCCATCCATGCAAATCGGAGGATACAGATCTCTGATGTTGATTCAGAGGAAGAGGCTTTGGGGTTTGAGAGGAGGCAACCACCTATGAGGGGTGGCTATGGTGGAGGAAGAAACCGAAGGGAGTACCGTGATTATGATGATTATGATCACTCTGATGGAGGGGATTACCATCTAAGGGTAGATCTTCCCTATTTCAACGGTATGTTTAATATCGAAGAATTTCTTGATTGGCTGGCAGAGGTGAGAGGTTCTTTGATTATAAGGATGTGCCAGAAGAACGTAGGGTAAAACGGTGGCGTGTAGGTTGAAGAGTGGCGCTTCCGCTTGGTGGGAGAGAGTGCAGAGTAGGCGGTTGATAGAAGGGAGACAACCCATGCGAACATGGATCCGCATGAAACAACTAATGAAAGGTGAGTTTCTTCCCCCTGATTATGAACAGATACTTTTCCAACAGTACCAACAATGTCACCAAGGGTTGCAAACCGTCCACGAATATACTGCTGAATTTATGCTATTAGATGAGCGCAATGATTTGAGGGAAAGTGAGGGGCAACAAGTGGCTAGGTATGTTGATGGATTAAAGTTGTAGATCAAAGATAAAATTGGGGTCACAGTATTGAGGAGCATGTGTGAGGCTAAAAATATGGCATTACGGGCTGAACTCATGCTGAATGATAAGAACACCAGATTTGATGGTGGTGGGCGTAGATATGCTTTGATAGGGATGAACGTAGTGGAACCAGCAGGATGGTTGATGATAAAGAGAAGAGTGCTGCAGAGAAGCCAAATAGTAGTGATGAGAAGAAGAATGAAAGGGCTATGGAGAAGCAGCCGATGGAATCTAAGGAAAGCCAGAAGCAATTCAACCATATGCAAAACCCATCCTGGGAAAGTGTTACCGCTGCAATCAACCGGGGCATAGATCCAATGAGTGCCCAAGTCAAAGAGCTGTCAATATGTTAGAGCGAGAAGAGGAGGAGGATATTTGTTGTGATCCTAATGGGGATGAAGAGTACTTTGGGGAGGATTATGAAGAGCATGAGCCCTCAGATGTGATCAGGAGGCACATGTTAACGCCAAAACAGAAAGATAGCACTCAATGCCACCAGTTGTTTTGTACCAGGTGCTTGATTGGTGGAAGAATGTTTGATCTAATCATGGATAGTGGAAGTAGCGAAAACATCATCAGCAGACAGGTGGTTAGAAAATTACAGTTACCAGTAGAGAAGCACCCTAATCCATATACCATTGGATGGATTAAGGCCGCTGAGAAGATTGATGTTCAGGAAAGGTGTAGGGTGCCCTTTTCCATTGGGAAATATAGTGATGAAGTCTACTGTGACATAGTAGACATGGATGCTTGTCATCTTCTATTCGGGCGCCCATGGCAGTTTGATGTGGATGCCAAACATTCTGGCAAAGAGAACCTCTACAGGTTAGCAAAGGATGGTAAGAGATACACACTATTATCTCTTAAAGTAGCGCTATATCCTAAAGGCTCTAAGCCTGAAAGACGGTCTTTCCTATCCATTGTGAGCTTAGAGAAGGAAGTAGAGGAAGATATGAAGGAGACCAAGGAGTTGCATGCCTTGGTGGTGAAGAATGTACTGAAGGTAGAGGAGGAGATTGTTGACGAAGTTCCTGAGGTAGTGAAGGGGGTGTTAGAAGAATTCAAGGAAGTGACTTCAGATGACCTACCTGAGGGGCTTCCTCCTTTGAGAGACATACAGCACCAGATCAATTTGGTGCCGGGGGCAAGTCTTCTTAACTTACCACATTACAGGATGAGCCCCAAGAAACGAAAATCCTTCAGGAGAAGGTTCAAGAATTGCTAGACAAAGGCTTCATCAAGGACAGCCTGAGTCCATGTGCTGTACCAGCCCTGCTCACTCCCAAGAAGGATGGGAGCTGAGGATGTGTGTTGATTGTAGGGCTATCAACAGGATCACCATTGGGTATAAGTTCCCAATACCCCGTATTGAAGACATGCTTGATAGGTTGAGTGGGGCAGTCATCTTTTCTAAGATAGACTTGAGGAGCGGATATCACCAGATTAGAGTGAGGCCAGGCGATGAATGGAAGACTGCCTTCAAGACAAAGGAAAGATTATATGAATGGCTAGTGATGCCGTTCGGTCTCAGCCTAGCACCTTCACCTTCATGTTATGAATCAGGCTGGGGGCACATCTGCAGAATCTGTAGCTGCTCTTGCTAAAATTGATACTGTCAAACAGCGAATGGAAGCAGCATACGAGACATTGCAGGATGCAGCTGGCTTGACCCAGTTGAGTGCAAGTGTTGAGGATGTTTTTGCAAGTGGAGATCTTCCACGGGCTGCGGAAACCTTGGCCAACATGAGGCATTGCTTATCAGCTGTTGGAGAGGTTGCAGAATTTGCTAATTTGAGAAAGCAGCTTGAAGTACTAGAAGACAGGCTAGAAGAAATGGTCCAACCTCGTCTATCAGATGCTCTTTCAAATCGGAAGGTGGATGCTGTTCAAGATTTAAGGCAAATTCTTATTTGTATTGGGAGGTTCAAGTCATTAGAGCTGCAGTATACCAAAATGCACATCAAGCCTTTAAAGAGACTCTGGGAAGACTTTGACTTAAGACAGCGAACTAACAAGATTGAGATGGAAAAACATGATGATAACTCAACCTCTGTTTCTTTCTCTAGCTGGTTACCAAGTTTCTATGATGAGGTTCTACTTTACCTTGAACAAGAATGGAAGTGGTGCATGAATGCTTTACCTGATGATTACAAAACTCTGGTTCCAAAACTACTGGTTGAGATTATGTCTAAATTGGGTGCCAGTTTTGTTTCTCGTGTCAATCTTGCAACTGGAGATGTTGTTCCAGAAACCAAAACATTGACAAAAGGTATAATGGATATCTTGTCTGGAGACATGCCAAAAGGTACTAAGATACAAAACAAGCATGTTGAGGCACTGATTGAACTGCATAACATGACTGGCTCTTTTGCAAGAAATATTCAACACTTATTTTTGGATTCTGATATTCAAATTCTACTGAGTACACTGAAGGCTGTTTATTCTCCTTATGAAACATTTAAGTCAAGGTATGGTCAGATGGAGCGTGCTATTCTTTCTTCCGAGATTGCAGGTATAGATATTCGTGGAGCTGTTGCCCGTGGTGTTGGTGCACAGGGTATAGAACTCAGTGAAACAGTTCGGAGGATGGAGGAATCTATCCCCAAAGTCATAGTGTTCCTTGAAGCAGCTGTAGAAAGATGCATTAATTTTACTGGTGGTTCTGAAGCTAATGAGCTTATAGTGGCCCTTGATGAGATCATGCTACAATACATTTCAAATCGCAAGATACCCTGAAGTCACTGCGATCTGTATGTGGGGTAAATAATGCCATGCAAGGTGATGGTCCAAAGAAGGATGCAGGATTGGGAAAAAGGGAAGGAGCACGCATAATGGATATTGGTTTCTGAAGAGGAGTGGTCTATTGTCCAAGGTGCTTTGCAAATTCTTACTGTTGCAGATTGCCTAACCAGCAGAGCATCAGTTTTTGAAGCTTCTTTAAGGGCTACTCTGGCTAGAATTGGAACAAGCTTATCTCTTTCAGTGTTTGGCTCAAGTTTGGACCAATCTCGTGATAGAAATTATGTATACAAGATATGAATCAAATTCATATAAACATTACGGAAGATATAATATAAAATTTCAGATGCCCAGGATCCTTAGAAACAAATTCATTATATCTCAAATAAAATTTATTTTTATTCATACCCAAGTCCTTTATCGATGTAGATGGGGATGAAGCCGGTTAATCCCTGCCACTAGCCGTCCACGTATCCGGCCTCTAATGGTGATCCACACAGAGAAGAATGGATGAAGACCTTCAAGGTACGAAGATACACCACGGGAGAGAGAGGGGTGCTAGCACTCTTGAATCCCCTTATAGAAGATATCTTTGAAAAAAGTCTAATCTTTTCTTCCCATGCTCTACTTTCTTGGTAGGAAGGAACTATATTTATAGGTTAAAATGAGACGTTCCTAAGAGGAAGATGTTGAAATTGTATCCTAAAGCCAATCATTTGATGATTGTGCTAATGTAAATTACATATAAATTGATATATTAATAAAAGTTATTTGGCAGTTTATTCATTACAAGAACATCTTCTTAAAACTCCTAATAATAATGAAGCCCTCAGGATCTTCCTTCACGATAAAGGAGGATTTATCTTTGAAGGTCCTCAAAAGAGTTCGCGACCAAATGATATACTATGACAGGACCATAGTACTATCAATTATAGGACGTTATATATCATATTTGTTGGTTGTCCTCTTAACCAAGAAGTATAGAGACACTGATATGACATACAGGTGAAAGTATAGGAGTACATTTCATCGAATGTGACTCATTTCCGGATACTCTGCTGTCAAGAGTTAATCCGAAAAGATATAGGTATAAGTACCCTTCAGACCTGAAGATCACAACCAATGACTTGCAAGTAACTCATTGTACTTAGGTGCCGGACCACCTTGATTTCTAATCCAGCTACGAAAGGTTACTGGGTGCAGTCAAGTACTTGTGGTAGTCAGTTGTGGATCAAGATGAATTTGACCTATCCCATTAAAATGAGAAATGCTTGTGTTTCAATTTAGCAAGACCTTGGCCAAGGCACTTCATGTGAAAGTCACATGATCACTAAAGTTGAAATCATTTTATGGATTTGCTGTTTAGAGTTGACATGCTCTTAAGCCATCCTTAGCATTTGTGGTCAAAAGGATGAATTATACGGTAACTGTTTCTTAGGGTTCTTGGAGTTTGCTCGGCAACTCTTCGACCTATCCGGACATCGGGTTCCATTGCTAGATGTGCACATCGATTAGTATAGAAAGTTATTCTTATGATAGCGGCTTAGGTTCGAACCTAGAGAGTCACACGCATAGAAGTTTCCTAGGATGATCTTTTTATTGATCAATGATTGAGAATCGTATATGATTTAATTAATCAATTTGATTGATTGAATTATCTCAATTGGGTTAAGTACAAGTGAATAAGATTCAATTTGGTTTAAGTCTATTAGAAGGACTAGTCAATTTCAAATATTGATTTGAAATTAGACTTGATTTGGATTTAAATAGATTTAGGACTAGCCAAATTTGATTTGGGCTAGGACCATGATCTATGTAGGTTCAATCCAATAAATTCAGATCAGCTTAAACCAAAACCTGAACCAAACCTCTCGCATAAGTATCTCACATAATGAGATAACTAAAATCTGAGAGATTAAATTCACATGTAGAATTTAATGTATAACATTAATCTTCTCCAAACGGTTATGTTGGAATTCTAAAGTGTTAGAATTTATATGGAATAAATGTGCCTCTTTGTATCAACCAGGTGATGGAATTCTAAGTATTAGAATTCACATCTCTTTGGTTTTCACCGAACGTCGGAATTAACCAAACGCCGCATCTCTTTGGTTTTCACCGAACATCGGAATTAACCAACGCTGCATCTTTTTGGTTCGATGTCTCTTTGGTTTTCACCGAACAGCAGAATTCTATGTGTTAGAATTCAATGGGCTAACGACTAAAATGAGACTATAAATTAGAGGACATCCCTCACCAGATTACAACAACGAAATGTTATGGATTGAATTTCTAAAGAGTTAGAATAGAAAACCTTGGTGTAATTCTGGTGTAAGCGAAAGTTTGGTGGATCTTGGAAGAAGATTCAAGTAGGAGAATTCAAGATCAGCAAAGTTATTTTTCCGCGAGCTAGCACTCCCGGGAATCCAATCATTAGGGGCTTTGCATAGACGATACTAGAGGCCGGACGATTGAATGGCTACAGAGCAATAAGGATTTACCTACTATTCTTAAGGTAAGTGATTTGATCCCTAGATCTTAAGGCAGGCTTCAAGATAAGTAGTATGACTTCTCATCTTGAAGATCAAGATATGATCTTGATGTTTTTATTATATACATATTTTAGATCAAACGATCCAATATATAAGGCAAAGATATGATCTTGATGCATGTTAGATAGATTAATATGTAATCTTTAAGTTTCTGCATTAATAATTGTTATTAAATTTTAAAATATGCATGCCTCGATATTGATTCTCCCTTTAAATATTGTTTCTTCCTTTAAATAGTATTAGAGCCATGGTTTCATCTTGATCTAATTTATTGCATGTAAATTAATGCTCCTATTAATTTTGTAATCAAAGCTAAAACGGATCAACAGGCCATTCGGTCACAGGTGGATTAAAAATCTAAATTACCTATTAAATGAGGTATTCTGTGACATATTGCCGTGCGGTTGTTTTATTATTGATGCTTAGTCAAAAGATAATTTAAATTGATCTTTGGCATCAAAACATAGATTACACTCACTCTCAAAAGATGTTTTATATTTGATACATATTGATGTTGTATAAAAGCATGATATTTGCATGTTTAGTATAAAAACATAGATATGAGATATCATAGCTTGTTGTCTATGTTATGAAACAGACAAATATTTATGAGAGTCTTATTTGAATGTCAAATATTTATTCATAATCTTTTTAGATATGATCTAAATAAAGGAATTATGAGTAGTTAAATAATGTAACTGATGCATGATTCGAAATATATGACATGAAATATATTTAATCTTTTGGGTTAGCTAAATTAGGTCCATAAAGGGTTAGACCCTAAGGTTTAAATCAAATAGACTATAAGAGTATTTGATCAAATCTAAATTGATTAGATTAGGTTAAGGATACTCTAAATCAAACAATAGATGTAGTTGATCATGTCCATGTCTTTGATTAAACCAAATGGAAGTAGATTAGGCTCCATGGTTGAGCATGAATCTCTTAGATGGTCAAATCAAAATTGGTTAACCATATGATGTCAAGGTAAGTTGGCAAGTTGCTCTAGGATCAACGGTCGAACAGTTGTTAATTGGGAGCTACTCGTATTGATGCATCTTTAATGAGTTAATGGCATATCCCTCCCATCGATCTCACTTACCTGGTCAATATGGTGAACCATTTATGATTCAGATCATTTACCTGATTCGGGTTACCCATGCCTGTAAGGAAATCAGTTTAACTGATTTAGGTGCCACTTAACCTGACTTAATCTTGTCTCATTCTACTAACTTCATCGATTCAGTGGGAGAACTTGATTAGTCAATTTGTCTTCAGATAATTAAATCCTCTAAAATTATTAGGTCCTTAAAATGAAATAGTTATATAATAACTAGATCAAAGACTCCCATTAAGGTGGGTGATAATGAGTCCGATGTCTTGATAATCATTAGAGGCACTCCATACCTGATGCTTGTCAACCATCGAATTATCATTCATTATATGATAAGTCAGCGTAACTATTAAATAGACAGTCAGTGGGCCAAGCTTCACTCGGGCTTGGTTGTCTATTGATAGGTTACACTGATTATATCATTTAATGGTTGGACCTAACCAGAACTTTCAGTAGAGGCACTCCATGCCTGCTGAAGAGGTACATGGGGCAAAACTGATCACTAAGAATTGTTTGGGAAACAATTGGTTTTGAACATACTCTTAGATGCATATGGGTTGGCCAAGCTTCACTTGGGCCTGTATGTAGTCTATGTAGATCTTAGTGCCCACTAAAGAATTAAGAATAATTCTTCGAATTGGGGTGTAGAGGCTGCTAATTTGAACAAAATAATGAGAGAATCTTTAGGCTAAAGTCCAAGTATTTAGACTGAATCAATTTATATATTACTAAACTTTAGCTTTTCTTATGCAGAAAATGGCCACTAATTTATCATTAAGGTCCCTATTGGATAGTGACAAGTTGAATGGTTTAAATTTCAATAGCTGGTTTAGAAAACTTAAGATCATCCTTGAGCATGAGAGGATTCTATGTATTCTGAATAATCCTACACCAAAGATATCTGATGCAAACACATAAAGTTCTGAGAAAGACACTTATCAGAAGTGCTCAATGATAGAACTAGCATGCGTTGCATAATGCTAGCAGCAATGAACGATGAATTCAGTCGCCGGTTCAAGAATGCTCAGCCGGAGGAAATCATTCAAGCGTTGAATGAATCTTTTGGCACACCCGACGACGTTGAAAGGCACAAGACTAGTTGTGCTATTTTTAATTCTCAAATGAGGGATGGATCTTCCGTCACTGATCATGTATTGTACATAATCGAGAAGATAGAACTGCTAAGCAAGCTCGGCTTTCCCCTACATGAGCAGTTGGAAAAAGATGCGATCCTGAATTCCTTGCCTCCATCATTCCGACCTTCCTTACTCATTTTCGAATGACAAAGCCTACAGTCAACTACCACGGTTTATTGGGGTTATTACAGAACTTTGAAAAGGACAACCAGCTCTCTAAGGGTTTGGTTAATGTGGTTGAAGGATCTAAGGTAGGGCGTCAACCCTTTGGGAAAGGGAAGAAAAAAAGAATAAAAAAAAGGTGCAACATGCTAGGACATCTATAAGGGGTAGATGCAGAAGAAGAAAGTTGATAAAAGTCAAGCTGAATGCTTTCATTGCAAGATGCAAGGGCACTGGAAGAGGAACTGTCCTCTTTATATTGCCACACTTGATCCAAACATGCCAAAAAAGAAAAAGGGGCAAGATGTTGCTCAACAAGGTATTTATATGATAACACCTTATAATTTTTCTGTATATGATAATCAGACCTGGGTATTGGATACCAGGAGTCCTTTTAACATTTGCAATTCATTGCAGGGACTACAGGTCACTAGAAGATTTGAGGACAATGAAAGATTCCTTAATGTTGGCGATGGAAGATTAGTTCCAGTTCTGGCATTAGGAGTTCTTGAAATAGTTTTCAATAGAAATGTCATTGTACTAAATGATTATCATTTTTGCCCAACATTCTTATTGAATGTAATTTCTGTAGGCCTTCTGGCCAAAAGTCATTATGAAATTTCAATAAAGGATATTACTTTGAATATCATTATGAATGGAATCACTATAATGACTAGGCATTTATCTAATGGCATTTATATATTATCACAGCCTATGAATGTAGTGTACAAATCAAGTAAGCGCCCTAGAATAACTGATGTCATAGATATTTATCTTTGGCACCATCGGCTGGGTCATATCAACAAGAACAGATTAAACAGATTAACTCAGGAGGGCATCCTTCGAGTTGATGATTGTGAATCATTAACTACCTGTGAATCCTATCTTCTTGGTAAAATGACCAAGTCATCTTTTACTGGAAAAGGTGAAAGAGCCAAAGAGCTGATGGGTCTAGTACATACTGATGTATGTGGACCAATGAGCACTTGTGCCAAAGGTGGATATTACTACTTTATTACTTTTACAGACGATCTTTCTAGGTTCGGTTATATCTATCTTATGCGACATAAATCTGAGTCGTTTGAAATGTTCAAACTATATCATAAAGGAGTAGAAAAATAAACAGAAAAATGTATTAAGACTCTTCGATCAGATCGAGGTGGAGAATACCTTTCAAATGACTTTGTAACATATTTAAGGAAGAATGAGATTCTCTCCCAATGGACTCCTCCAGGAACACCGCAGCATAACGGTGTGTCGGAAAGAAGGAATCGAACCCTGTTAGACATGGTTTGGTCCATGATGGGTTTTGCAAGCTTGCCAATATCATTTTGGGGATATGCATTAGAATCAGCTTGTCATATTCTCAATAAGGTTCCAAGTAAGTCTGTTTCTAAAACTCCACATGAGATATGGTATGGACATAAACCGGTTATCACCTATCTGAGAGTCTGGGGGTGTTCAGCTTATGTGAAACGTGCAAAATCAGACAAACTTGAACCCAAATCTGATAAATATTTTTTTTATCGGCTATCCAAAAGAAACCAAAGGATATTACTTTACAATACTGAAGAACAAAAGTTGTTCATTAGTAATAGAGCAGTTTTTTCTTGAAAAGGAGTTCCTTAGTGAAGGAACAAATAGCTCTAATATTTAACTTGATGAAGTTCATCAAGTAGAAGGAACAACACAAACTAGTGAACCCTTAGAATCTGAGTTGATTAGATCAAACTCAAAACCCATTTTAGATGCACCATTAAGGCGATCTGGTAGAATACGACATCAACCGGATAGATACTTAGGTTTCTTGGTCCAGAACGACGATCCTATTGAGCTCGATGAGAACAACGAGGATCCGATCACCTATATGGATGCTATGCAAAGGACTGACTCTGACAAATGGCTTGAAGCCATGAAATTCAAACTTGATTCCATGAAGGAAAATAATGTATGGACATTAGTTGATCCACCCAAAGGGATAAAACCCATAGGGTGTAAGTGATTTTCAAGAGGAAAAGAGGCACAGACGGAAAGGTAGAGACCTACAAAGTACGTCTGGTTGCCAAAGGGTATCGTCAACGTTATGGTATTGACTATGATGAAACGTTTTCTCCTGTGGCAATGCTGAAATCCATTCGGATTATGCTAGCTATAGCAGCACACTTAGATTATGAGATTTGGCAGATGGATGTTAAAACCGCTTTTCTAAATGGTAATTTAGAAGAACAGGTGTATATGATACAGCCTGAAGGTTTTATATCTGAAGACGAGTCTAAAGTGTGCAGGCTACAGAAGTCCATTTATGGACTTAAGCTAGCATCTAGGAGTTGGAACATACGATTTGATAATGTGATCAAATCTTATGGCTTTGTTAAGAATAAAGAAGAACCTTGCATTTATAAATGGGCTAACGGTTCCATTATTATTTTTTTGTATTATATGTGGATGATATTCTCTTAATAGGGAATGATATCCCAGCATTACAAGGAATAAAGACATGATTATCATCATAATTCTCCATGAAAGATCTGGGAGAAGCATCATACATCCTAGGGATGAAGATCTATAATGATAGATCTAAGAGGATGCTTAGTTTATCCTAATCTACGTACATTGACACCGTGCTAAAGAGGTTTAGCATGGAGAATTCCATGAAAGGCTATCTTCCAATAGGCCATGGAATTCATCTTTCTAAGCAGGATTGTCCAACAACTCCTAATGAAAGAGAACGTATGAATCGAATTCCATATGCTTCAGCAGTGGGATCAATTATGTACACGATGACATGTACAAGACTAGATGTGGCATACTCACTAGGAGTAGTGAGCAGATACCAATCTGATCCAGGAGAAAAACACTAGCAAGTTGTTAAGATAATTTTTAAGTATTTGAGAAATACTAAAGACCAGTGGTTAGTCTATGGAGAGTCTGATTTGAAACTTGTTGGATATACTGATTCCAGTTTCAAATCAGATCATGATGATAGCAAAAGTGTGTCAGGTTTCGTATTTATCCTGAATGATGGAGTTGTTTGCTGGAAAAGTTCCAAGCAACATACAGTGGCAGATTCAGTATGCGAGGTAGAGTACATCACTGCATCAGATGCCGCAAAGAAGCTGTGGCTGCGAAAGTTCATCTCCGAGCTTGGAGTGGCACCTTCCATAGATGGATCAGTCCTGTTGTACAGTGACAGCACTGGTGCCATAGCTCAAGCAAAGGAACCACGAGCACATCATCGCACCAAGCACATACTACACCAGTTTCATCTTATTCGAGAGATTATAGAACGAGGTGACATAAATCTTCAGAAGATTGACGGAAAGAAAAACCTAGGTGACCCATTTACTAAAGCACTCAGCATCAAGGAGTTTGACGACTATAAATTGAAGATGGGTATTAGATACTGTAATAAGTGGCTTTAGGCTAAGTGGGAGTTTGTTGGAAATTGTATCCTAAAGCCAATCATTTGATGATTGTGCTAATGTAAATTACATAGAAATTGATATATTAATAAAAGTTATTTGGCAGTTTATTCATTACAAGAACATTTCTTAAAACTCCTAATAGTAATGAAGCCCTCAGGATCTTCATTCACGATAAAGGAGGATTTATCTTTAAAGGTCCTCAAAAGAGTTTATGACCAAATGATATACTATGACAGGGCCATAGTACTATCAATTATAGGACGTTGTATATCATATTTGTTGGTTGTCCTCTTAACCAAGGAGTGTAGAGACACTGGTATGACATATAGGTGAAAGTGTAGGAGTTTATTTCACCGAACGTGACTCATTTTCGGATACTCTGTTGTCAATAGTTAATCCGAGAAGATATAGGTACAAGTATCCTTCAGACCTAAAGATCACAACCAGTGATTTGCAAGCAACTCATTGTACTTAGGTGCCGGACCACCTGGATTTCTAATCCAGTTACGAAAGGTTACTCGGTGCAGTCAAGTACTTATGGTAGTTAGTTGTGGATCAAGATGAAATTTGACCTATCCCGTTAAAAGGAGAAATGCTTGTATTTCAATTTAGCAAGACCTTGGCCAAGGCACTTCATGTGAAAGTCACATGATCACTAAAGTTGAAATCACTTTATGGATTTGCTGTTTAGAGTTGACAGTCTCTTAAGCCATCCTTAGCATTTGTGGTCAAAAGGATGAATTATATGGTAACTATTTCTTAGGATTCTTGGAGTTTGCTCGGCAACTCTTTGACCTATCCAGACGTCGGGTTCCATTGCTAGATGGGCACATCGATTAGTATAGAAAGTTGTTCCTATGCTACGGGCTTAGGTTCAAACCTAGAGAGTCCCACGCATAGAAGTTTCCTAGGATGATCTATTTGTTGATCAACGATTGAGAATCGTATATGATTTAATTAATCAATTTGATTAATTGAATTATCTCAATTGGGTTAAGTATAAGTGAATAAGATTCAATTTGGTTTAAGTCTATTAGAAGGACTAGTCAATTTCAAATATTGATTTGAAATTAGACTTGATTTGGATTTAAATAGATTCAGGACTAGCCAAATTTGATTTGGGCTAGGACCATGATCTATGTAGGTTCAATCCAATAAATTCAGATCAGCTTAAACCAAAACCTGAACCCAAACCTCTCGCATAAGTATCTCACATGATGAGATAACTAAAATCTGAGAGATTAAATTCATATGTAGAATTTAATGTATAACATTAATATTCTTCAAACGGTTTCGTTGGAATTCTAAAGTGTTAGAATTTATATGAAATAAATGTGCCTCTTTGTATCAACCAGGCAATGAAATTCTAAGTGTTAGAATTCACATCTCTTTGGTTTTCACCGAACGTCAGAATTAACCAAACGCCGCATCTCTTTAGTTTTCACCGAACGTCGGAATTACCAAACGCTGCGTCTCTTTGGTTCGGTGTCTCTTTGGTTTTCACCGAACGGCAGAATTCTAAGTGTTAGAATTCAATGGGCTAACGGCTAAAATGAGACTATAAATTAGAGGACATCCCTCACCAGATTACAACAACAAAATATTATGGATTGAATTTCTAAAGAGTTAGAATCGAAAACCCTGGTGTAATTCTAGTGTAAGCGAAAGTTTGGTGGATCTTGGAAGAAGATTCAAGTAGGAGAATTTAAGATCAGCAAAGTTATTTTTCCGCGATCTAGCACTCCCGAGAATCCGATCATTCGGGGCTTCGCGTGGACGATAATAGAGGCCGGACGATTGAACGGCTGCAGAGCAATAAGGATTTACCTACTGTTCTTAAGGTAAGTGATTTGATCCCTAGATCTTAAGGCAGGCTTCAAGATAAGTAGTATGACTTCTCATCTTGAAGATCAAGATATGATCTTGATGTTTTTATTTATATGCATATTTTAAATCAAACAATCCAATATATAAGGCAAAGATATGATCTTGATATATGTTAGATAGATTAATATGTAATCTTTAAGTTTCTGCATTAATAATTATTATTAAATTTTAAAATATGCATGCCTCGGATATTGTTTCTTCCTTCAGAAGAGACCTCTCTTCATGGTAAGAAACTCCTATCATTATAGTAAGAAACTCTCATCTTCATAGTAAGAAACTCCTTCCATGGTAAGAAACTCCCATCTTCAAACTCCTCCCATCTTCATGGTAAGAAACTCCCATCTTCATGGTAAGATTAATCCAAGTGTCACAATCTCAGCCTTTGAAATTAGGAGTTGGTTGTCCCATAACTACATGCCCTAATTTGTACGTATTCATCATCAAACTGTAGAGATTCATCATGCTTCATCCCATGTGCATGATTCTATCTTCACATGGCTAAGATTGGACATCCATACCTGAATAATCAGAGCCATCCATCACATGGATCAAGTCACATATCGGTATCCAATTATTTGTTCATCATATGTACAAATAATTATAACTTCTTTAAATTGGGTCTCATCCAATTATTTAATTGATCATCTTATCTGAATTAAATCTAATTTAATTCTCATTTTAATTCATCAATATTCTCCTTAATGCGTGTGACCCATTAGGCCCTTTAACATGTTGGCAATAATCATGTCCTAATCATAGACCATAGGAATGATTGGATAACTCTTTGTCTAATTCAACAACATGATTATAGATCATGAGAGGCCTCTAGCAAAGCATCATGACCACCCAACTGCTAAAGGTTTTGTTGACGTGACCATCAACACCTGTCCATGAACGGTTACCGTATGATCAAATCCTTTCGTCACATATCCCAGATCAATCAGTGGTATGAAATGTGTCAACCCTGTAATTGATATTTGTTTACTTGATCTCAGAAAAATTGACTCATATGAATTAGAACTTCGAAACCATTTCGAATTCCAACTCAACCTTGTAAGGATTTAATAATCAATTTAATCCATCAAGTGGCCGTGGGAATAACCCTTTCTATCAAGGGAGACGAATCCTGTCTTGATCAAACATCATCTTCATGTGCTTCATGTCATACCCAACCGACACCATATTTGCCACCCATGGCTAGAGTGACGTTTGATGCCGTCAAAGCATGACATTCCATACATGAGATGCAATGAAGATCTCAAGTCAAAGGATCACTCACACCACCATCATTAGAGATTAGCCATTGACACTATATAGAATATCCATATGGGATCTCTATACGGGTCATCCAATGCATCGTTACAATAACGAGCATCCACACACCTATCCAAGTATCTTCATACTTCAGCTTGTGAAATCAGATGCTCACCCCAAGGGTGAGGATATGCAATGTGTGCTAGTCTCACGGTGTTCGATGGTGTCCAGTCCCACCTACACATCGACTAGGTAAGTTTAAAGAATCGAACCATAACGTGCAATTTGAATCTCACAATTTGTAATCTCTATTACAAATTCCATATGCACGGTTCACATTCTTTTGGACTTTATCTCACAGACAAATATATCAAATAAAAGACATATGGATAGATAAAGAAACCATTTTATTTTATTTGTATTCATAGAATGTATACGGCATTCAATCCAATTGGATCTAGGGCATATACTAACAATCTCCCACTTGCACTAGAGCCATTCACCCATGTATTTAATACCGAGTGACTTAACATGATTATCATGCTTCTGCTGCGGTAGGACTTTAGTGAGCGGATCAGCTACATTATCCTAGTGGGGACTCGTTCTATTTTTACATCATTTCTACCAATAATCTCTCCAATTACATGTTACCTCCTGAGTATATGTTTGGACCTCTGATGAGACCTTGGCTCCTTAGCTTGCGCAATAGCTCCATTGTTGTCACAATACAAGTGTACTGGATCAGCAATGCTTGGAACCACACCAAGTTCAGTGATGAACTTTTTGATCCAAACCGCTTCTTTGGCTACATCTGATGCTGCGATGTACTCAGCTTCGGTTGTAGAGTCGGCAGTCATCTCCTGCTTGGAACTTTTCCAGCTGACTGCATGGCCATTGAGTGTAAAGATGTAGCCTAATTGAGATTTATAATCATCTTTATCATACTGAAAACTAGAATCCGTATAACCCTAAACTATGAGTTTGGGTCCTCCATAAACCAAGAACATATCCTTAGTCCTTCGTAAGTACTTAAGGATATTCTTGACGGCCATCCAATGTTTCTCTCCAGGGTTTGCCTGGTATCTACTAGTGATACTCAATGCATAAGAAACATCAGGTCTCGTACATAGCATCACATACATGATGGATCCGATTGCTAAGGCATATGGAATCCTATTCATGTGCTCTCTTCATTTAGGTCTTAGGACTCATGTCCTTGGAGAGATGTATTCCATGTGATACCGGCAGGAATCCCTTCTTGGATTCCTCCATGCTAAACCATTTTAGCACTTTATCTATGTACGGTGATTGGGACAATCCAAGCAACCTTCTAAATCTATCTCTATAGATCTTAATACCCAATATGTATGCTGCTTCTCCCAAATCCTTCATGGAGAATTTGCTGGACAACCATTCCTTCACTTCTTGCAGCAAGGATACATTGTTTCTTATCAATAATATGTCATCTACATATAATATCAAGAAAACAATAACACTCCCACTAACCTTCTTGTACACACATGGATCATCCTCATTTTTGATAAAATCAAACTTTTTGATTGTTTCATCAAAACGGATGTTCCAACTTCTAGAGGCTTGCTTAAGTCCATAAATGGACCTTTGCAGCTTGCATACCTTTTTAGAATCAATGGACTCAAAACCCTCATGTTGTGTCATATACACATCCTCCATTAAATCACCATTTAGGAAGGTGGTCTTGACATCCATTTGCCATATCTCATAATCGTAATAGGCTACAATCGCAAGCAAAATCCTTATGGACTTAAGGATGGCTACGGAAGAAAAGGTTTCATCAAAGTCAACACCTTGCCTTTGCTTGTAACCTTTTGCAACTAGCCTCCCTTATAGGTAATCATATTACCATCCATGTCTATCTTCTTCTTGAAGACCCATTTGCACCCAATGGGTTTTATCCCTTCAGTGGATCAACCAAAGTCCATACTTGGTTGTCGTACATGGAGTCCATTTAAGACTTCATGGCTTCAAGCCATCTCTTGGAGTCAATGTCATAAATTGCTTCATCGTAGTTAGTAGGCTCATCATCTCTATAAGAAATCCATATCTCTCAGGAATATGATGTGTTCTACTAGACCTACGTAGCTGATGTGTACTTGGAGCTTCCTGTGGCTCCATCATTTCTGATAGAGGTTCACGTAAATGTTGCTTGAATGTGAGTTGAGTCTCCTGCTCAACTCCCACTGTATTTGGCATTTGCTCCATGTCATCTAATCGGTCTGTGTCAATTTGTGGTTCTTGAGTTTCACTAATCTCAATATTTCTCCCACTACCATTTCTCGGAAAAATCTCATTCTCTAGAAATATGGCATGCCTTGAGACAAAAACCTTTTGCTCGAGTGGATGGTAGAAGTAGTATCATTTTGTTTCTTTAGGATATCCCAAAAATTACACTTGTCGGATCTAGCTCCCAGCTTGTCTGACTCATTACGCTTTACATAAGCGTAGCAACCCAAAATCCTTAGATGACTAAGGGTTGGTTTCTTTCCATACCATATCTTATAGGGAGTGGAACTGATCGATAGATGGAACTCGGTTTAGAGTGTATTCGGCTGTGTGTAGGGCATAACCCCAAAACATTTTTAGAAGATTTGCAAGGCTCATCATTGATCGCACTATATCTAATAATGTGATTTCTCCTTTCTGATACACCATTATGCTGTGGCATACCAGGAGGAGTCCACTGAGAGAGAATCCCATTCTCTTTCAAATATTCTAAGAACTCATGGCTTAAGTATTCCCTACCTCGATCTGATCGAAGTATCTTAATACTTTTGCCACTTTATTTTTCTATCTCGAATCTGAATTCTTTGAACTTTTCAAAGGCTTCAGATTTGTGCTTAATCAGATATACATAACCATACCTGCTATGGTCATCTATAAATGTGATAAAGTAAAAAAACCTCCTATTGCTTGAATATTAATGGGACCACATACATCGAATACTAGTCCTAAACATTCAGTTGCTCGCTCACCCCTTTTAGTAAAGGATGACTTAGTCATTTTGCCATGTAAGCATGACTCACATTCCTCAAACGATTCCCAATCGAATGAGCCCAAGTAGCCATCCTTATGTAACTTGGTTAAACGTGTTTCATTTACATGGCCTAAACGACAGTGCCATAGGAATGAGTTCTTAGAATTATTTGATTTTAATTTCTTAGTTTCTATATTGAGAATAGGGCATTATAAATTCAAAACATAAATCACATTGAACATTTCAGCAGAACCAAAGAACATTTCATTTTTAAAAATTAAATTCCTTTATTTCAAATTTCAAATGTATATCCATCATTTACAAGACATGAAACGGAAATAATGTTCTTTGTTATGTTTGGAACATAGTAACAATTATTAAGCTCCATTACAAGCTCAGTGGGCAAAGACAAAGAACAAGAACCTATAGCTAAAGCAGCAACCTTTGCTCCATTTCCCATGCGCAGGATCACTTCATCTTTTTTCAGCTTTCTACTGCTTCTTATCATCTGTATATTAATACAAATATGAGATCCACAACCGATATCCAATACCCAAGTGGAATAAGAAGTAACAGAAGAAAACATCTCAATCATAAATATACCTGATGTAGAAGCATCTATATGTTTCTTTTCTTTCAGGCTAGCTAGATAAGCCTTGCAGTTTTGCTTTCAGTGCCCTTCCTTACCACAGAAGTGACACTTCTCCTTGGCTACTTTGTTTTTCTTAATGCCCTTATTTGGTTTAGTCACCTTGGCCTTTTGGACCTTATTCTTCTTTGGCCGCTTCTTACGAGCGCCAGAAGACTCCACAACCATAACCTGCCCCTTTTCTTTCTTAATGTTGGGCTCGGCATTTGTCAGCATATTCGCAAGCTCAGGCAGAGATGTCTCTAGCTTGTTCATGTTGAAATTAAGAACAAACTGCGAATAGCTGAGAGGTAATGACTATAGAACTAAGTCAACACTTAGTTCATGATCCATCACAAAACCCAATCGTGCCAACTTTTCAATCAAATTGATCATTTTCAGTACGTAGGCACCCACTGATGAATCCTCAGTCATTTTGCACTGAAACAGCTCTTTAGACGTTTGAAACCTCTCATATCGAGACTGTGCACCAAATAACTCTTGCAAGTGCATCAAAATCTCCTGAGCATTCATATGCTCATGCTGTTTCTGAAGATCATGTGACATTGAGGCCAACATCAAACATGTGGCCATGTCTTCAGCATCTTTATATCGGTTGTATGCCACATGAACCTTAGTCGGAGCATCCGCTGGTGGGACCTCCAGTGCAACCTCATTTAGGACAAAAAATTTTCTCAGATCGAAGAACGATCCTTACATTCCTTAGCCAATCAGGGAAGTTGAGTCTAGTCAATTTATTGGATTCTAAAATATTCCTAAGGTTGATGTTTACATCATGGTTTCTCTGTAACCTATATAAAATTAGAACGAGTCAATTATTATGAATACTAATCACCAACTTAATATGGTAATTCTAGATTTTTTTAATTAAGTTAGTTTCTCCCACTATTTTATCAAGGTTAATAGCCCTCTCTATTAATCTCGAGAAATTGGCATTCAATTTCTTTAGTGGCTAGGATCCTCATTTGAATTACCTTGACCTTGGCTTTGGCACAACAAATCTCGGTAAGCCAAATTTGGTAGATTATTATCAATCACATCTAATGTGACTCCTAGATCATTTAGGGGACATTGCTTTGTCAATTACATCCATATGTGATCACCCTAAAGTTTGCCTCTAGATTAGACTGACCCTGACTTTGCCAATTATGCCAGCTAATCTAGTTAAGTCAACCCATTGTTCCACAATCAACTCCTCATAGGTACACTCGACCTCGGCTTTGGCATGACAAATCTCATGACCTAATGATTTTGTATCATGTGAACAATGGAAGGCTTATGACTTAATATTCGTGGAGGGATTTAGCGCATATAGGTCCCATCTACATCTACAACATTTGTACTATGCTAGGTTACATATCCTATATGTATATTTTAGATTAATCTCAATTAATTTTAATTTCATAAGATCCAATTTATGATTGGGACTCCTAATCAAATTAGAATCCTAATCACTATCTAATTTAGGAACCCTAATTATGTGACCAAATCAATTGCTACCATCCTGATCAACCTTAATTGATTTAATCAATTAAGAGCTTTCCTTAACAATGGCCAGATCAGCTGATCAATGGGGTCCTATTTAGCATACCCTTCGATCCCATTGAATGGGTTTTCCCAGGCAGCGAACAGAGCAATTAAAAACTATGATCAAACCTTTCTAGACACCAATGTAGTTAAGCCCAATTGATTAGATCAATTATGGGATCAAAGGATCAAACAATGACATGGTTAAGTCTAAGTTTCCTAAATCTTTATCATCTATTAAATTTTATGATAACTATAGATAGTGATCTAGCTAGGGTGTTATGATAAGAGTTCTTAATTCAAATTTTAAATTTTCTTATCATTTAATTAGATGTTATGACATGTCAGTTTCACATCCCATGTAAATCCTAATGTCTCTAACAAACCCTAAAGTTTTCAATGTTCATTATCATAAGAATATCAGATTTTAATCATATCAATAATCATGTTAAAATTAAATCCTAAACATGATTTCTAGGATTTCAGCATATAGTATCTATCATGCATAAATAATAATTGCTATTTTAACATGACACATATGATTAAATCTAAATGAATTATGTTTATCATATAATAAATCTTTTCTCTATATTTCAAAGTACTCTATTTGAACATGATAATGAATATGCATAAATTTAAATAATATTGTTTATCATCAAATAATAAATATTTTATTATATTTTAGATTTATTATCAACATATGAAAACTCATCATGATTTTAAGCATAATAAATAATCATATTATCAATCATATTGACTCAAGTATCCTATCAGATTAATGAATCTGTAGCCTAAGGGGGCTCTGATACCACTGATGGGAATTATGTATACAAGATATGAATCAAATTCATATAAACATTACGGAAGATATAATATAAAATTTTAGATGCCCAGGATCCTTAGGAACAAATTCATTATATCTCAAATAAAATCTAATTTTATTCATACCTGAGTCCATAGATGAGGATGAAGCCGGTTAATCCCTGCCACTAGCCGTCCACGTATCCAGCCTCTAATGGTGATCCACGCAGAGAAGAAGGGATGAAGACCTCCAAGGTATGAAGATGACACCACGGGAGAGAGAGGGGTGCTAACGCCTCTTGAATATATCTTTGAAGAAAAGTCTAATGTTTTTTTTTCATGCTCTCCTTTCTTGGTAGGAAGGAACTATATTTATAGACGTTCCTAAAAGAGAAAAGACCTCTCTTCATGGTAAGAAACTACATCATTATGGTAAGAAACTCCCATCTTCATGGTAAGAAACTCCCTCCATCTTCATGGTAAGAAACTCCCATCTTCATGGTAAGAAACTCCCATCTTCATGGTAAGATTAATCCAAGTGTCACAATCTCAGCCTTTAAAATTAGGAGTTGGTTATCCCATAACTACATGCCCTAATTTGTACGTGTTCATCATCGAACCGTAGAGATTCATCATGCCTCATCCTATGGGCATGATTCCATCTTCACATGGCTAAGATTGGACATCCATACCTGAATAATAAGATCCATCCATCACATGGATCAAGTCACATATCAGTATCCAATTATTTGTTCATCATATGTACAAATAATTTCTCCTTAACATTCCTTCTATTATAATGGATCATATCCATTATAATTATATCTTCTTTAAATTGGGTCTCACCCAATTATTTAATTGATCATCTTATCTGAATTAAATCTAATTTAATTCTCATTTTAATTCATCCAATATTCTCCTTAATGCGTGTGACCCATTAGGCCTTTTAACATGTTGGCAATAATCATGTCCTAATCATAGACCCTAGGAATGATTGGACAACTCTTTGTCTAATTCAACAACATGATTATAGATCATGAGAGGCCTCTAGCAAAGCATCATGACTACCCAACTGCTAAAGGTTTTGTTGACGTGACCATCAACACTTGTCCATGAACGGTTACCGTATGATCAAATCCTTTCATCACATATCCCAGATCAATCAGTGGTATGGAATGTGTCAACCCTGTAATTGATCTTTGTTTACTTGATCTTAGGAAAAATTGACTCATATGAATTAGAACTTCAAAACCATTTCGAATTCCAACTCAACCTTGCAAGGACTTAATAATCAATTTAATCCATCAAGTGGCCATAATATAACCCTTTCTATCAAGGGAGACGAATCTTGTCTTGATCAAACATCATCTTCATGTGCTTCATGTCATACCCAACCGACACCATATTTGCCACCCATGGCTAGAGCGACGTTTGGATGCCGTCAAAGCATGACATTCCACACATGAGATGCAATGAAGATCTCAAGTCAAAGGATCACTCACACCATCATCATTAGAGATCAACCATCGATACTATATAGAATATCCATATGGGATCTCTGTATGGGTCATCCAATGCATCGTTACAATAACGAGCATCCACACACCTATCCAAGTATCTTCATACTTCAGCTTGTGAAATCAGCTCCTCACCCAATGGTGAGGATATGCAATGTGTGCTAGTCTCATGGTTTTCGATGGTGTCCAGTCCCATCTACACATCGAATAGGAAAGTTTAAAGAATCGAACCATAACGTGCAATTTGAATCTCACAATTTGTAATCTCTATTACAAATTCATATGCACGGTTCACATTCTTTTGAACTTTATCTTACAGACAAATATATCAAATAAAAGACATCTGGATAGATAAAGAAACCATTTTATTTGATTTGTATTCATAGAATGTATACAGCATTCAATCCAATTAGATCTAGGGCATATACTAACATCTCGTGCAGCCACTGATGATGAGAGTGGGGAAGCCACTCTTACAGGAAAGGCAGTTCTAGATGTGGCAGCTTTGCGTCTTACTGATGCTCCTGAGAAAGCTAAGAAGTTTTTTAATCTCCTAGAACAATCAAAGGATCCATGATTCCATGCACTTCCTCTCACATCACAAAGAGTGGCAGCATTTTCAGATGCAGTAAATGAGCTTGTTTATGATGTTCTTATATCAAAAGTATCACAACATGCACTAGATTTGGTGAAGCTTCCAAAGTTGGCTAAGTACAGCATACTGGCTAAACACATGGCAGAGCATTGGCAAAGCACTTTAGAAGAGGTCAAAGCAAAGATTGAGAAAGTCAACACCAAGTACAAGGAGGTGGCTGACAGAAGACGGAAGGAACAACTCTTTAAGGTAGGGGATCAGGTGATGGTCTTTCTCAGGAAAGAGCGGATTCTCGTGGGTACTTATAACAAGTTACGACCATGAAAGTATGGACCTTACAAGATTGTCCAAAAGATCAACGATAATGCTTATGTTGTTGATCTTCCTGCGACTATAGCGATTTCGAGGACTTTCAATGTGGCAGATTTACATCCATTCTTTCCGGACAATACACCTCTATATCCAGATGAGAACTCAGGATCGAGTTCTTTGCTAGAGGGAGAGAATGATGCAAACAGGGTTGCAATGAGATATATGGACAAGTTGGATGCACGAAAAGCAGCCAAACCGAAGCAAGGACGAAGAGAAGTTGTTTGAGAGCAAGGCTAGTTAGTTTCCTAAATTATTTTATTTCTATAGCTTTTTAGTTTCCTAAATTATTTTATTTCCTATAGCTTTTTTGTTTCCTAAATTATTTTATTTCCTATAGCGTTTAGTTTCCTAAATTATTTTATTTCCTATAGCTTTTTAGTTTCCTAAATTATTTTATTTCCTATGGACTATAAATAGTTGTTTTAGGATTTTTGAGATGGGAGATCAATATTATTAAAAAGTTAAAAATTTATCTTGAGAGAGGTTTTCTCTGAATCGCTTGCGAGTGATTGTTTATCTTGGAGTTCAGTCGTTGTTATTGAATTCTTGTTTATTCCAATGCTTTCGCACTGCGTCAATACCAAAAACACTTATCTGGAATAGAAAAACTTTTGCATTTATGTAAGAATATAAATATATATGCTAGTAGCTGCAAGTAAAATAATAAAATGATATGACAATACATCTATATACAAGCACACATATATTATGTGTACAAGTGCAAGCATGTGTATATACACATGTAATCCATATATATACACGTGTATATCATTTGGGCCTAGAATACAGCTTAGCTATGGATGTTATATGCACATTACTGTATTGTAGTCCGACTTAGTTTCTTGGTAGGTTTGATGCATCCATAAGAATACCCTCTAGCATACAAAGGACAATTGATTGTAGTGTACATATACCTACATAATGTGCTGATCAGCGGTATAACATGATAACCATGGTTTAGAGTTCAGCTGAAGCTCAGAAAATTATCACCAAAATGGTAATTAAAATATAGCTACTTATGGAGTAATATAATACAAATATACATTATTAACAAGAAAGGTTTTGAGAAAGGCACAAACTAAAGATGGAAGGAATTAGTGGTGCATCTATACACTGTTGCATGATTAGTTCCCAAGAGTTTGTTTCCTTCCTCATGAAAGTGAACAATTTGCTTCATTTTGGATAGCCTGGCATGCAAACAAAGTCTGATGTACCTCAGATACAAAACATCAAAAGCTTTCCCAGAGTTCTGGATGTGATACATTGAATGGACAACATGCCAATACTTGTGTTCCCATTATTACTATAAGATGCTTCTAAATTCAGAAGGCCATGAACGTTCATATTGGAGAAAATATGATATAAGCAAAAAACTAATAACATTCCAAGTAAATTTACTATCATCAGTCTTGGTAATATATTTGTGGAGTGACCCTCCTAGTCAAGGAGCATGTATAACATCAGGAAAGAAATGGAATAAACATTAAGTCAAATAAAAAAATAGACAAAATTATTTGGATTTAAGACGTAGACAAAATTTGCTGTCAACATTATATTAGCAAGTAGTATTTCAAGAGATAATTATGGATGATCATAATTTAGCATAGCAACTTTTGCACCATTAATGCACAGGCATTTCAGGGTGACATGAAAACTTTATATGTTGAGCAAACTCATGCAAAAAATAGAATAAGAAGATAGAATGAAAATCTAGCAATTTCTAGAAAAGAAGAAAATCTGATCCTTAGCTGTTGGACAAATAAGTTTGATCTTGCCAAAACTGTTGGAAAATATTGTTTTGATCTTGTAAAAAATTCTTTCCTAGAAATTGCTAGAAATATATTATAGAATTTTAAATGAAAATAAAGTAAAAAATAAAAATAAGATATGGATCAAACCAGGATCGAGACGTGTTAGACACTGCCCTAAGGATCAGATTTTTATCCTTCGTACAGGTTGTTGGCGATCTGTCCCCAAGGTACAACGAGCCTGCTCGATCCAATCCTTCTACTACGAGCAGATCGTCTAGAGGTACAAATCCAATAATTACTTTCAAATGTCGAGAAAAAATTAATAAAACATAGAAATAAAATGAGCTTCAAATCATTCTACTATTCCTACATAATCTCGATCTGAATCGAGATCGATCTGAATCTCTGAGCTTATTTATAGGCTCGACCCATAAAATCTCTAATGACTCGGCACATAATGCCTTAAAATAATAGCCGTTAGCCCTAAATCACATTAAAAATTACTTACAAAATAAATTATTTGAATCATTTTTTATTTTTGAACACATTGCCCCTCGCAACGTTCAAGCGACGCAACATCCGCGAGCGTTGACGTTTTTTTTTTTTTTTTTTTACACTTTTTCCAACACCCTTATGTGGAAGGCGTTCTATTTAAACTACTATTTGATTAGAGGCATGCCTATAAATAAAAGGAATTCAATCCTCATGTCACTAGCTGTTATATTAAGTAATCTCGGTCACCATTGTCAGAAAGCAGTCTTGGAACTAATTTCTGGGAGCATAAAATTTCGTGTAGAACACCAGAACCCTGATGGTGGATGTAGGTCTCTGCTCATTGCGTTGTGTGTCATGTATTTAGGTTGGCTGTCAAAATCCCAGACTTTATGTTTATCTACGTTCTCAACTGAAGCATTCATGTCTTTAATTTATTACAAAATGATCAGAGAGGAAAGGAGGCCACAAGTTGAGTTATTCAACTGTTACATCCAATTGCTTGGCTGCAGATGTAGTGGCATCCCTGGACCGCTTTGGGATTTTAGCATTTGTGGAACAAAATTCCAAGCACTTCGCACATATCATCTGACATTTGCGATGGGTTATCAGACTCCTGGTTCTTCGTTGAAAAATCTTCAATTAGTTATCACCTTGGTTGATAAATTTGTGGTGCTAGTCCAAATGGAAGCTAGAGCCACTGGAAAACCAACAGATACTGTGACCAAAAAAATTCCAACATGAAAAATTTGGGATTAAATCGCCTACCATCCGACCACAAAACAACTGTTTGCAGATAAACAGCAGGCTTTCCCTAATAAATAAATAAATACTTTAAACGACAATTGTTGTGAGTTGTAAGTCTATGTTTCAAGTTCTTTGTTTTTGCTTGATATGCAAGATTTCTACACAATCTATCTAATAAAAAAATGTAGACAAAATAAACTACGCGTCTTGCACTCCACAACTCCCGTCTTCGCAGGGCATCAGTGAAATCTTTTGGTCATTGCCTGCAGTCAACTTGAGTGACTTGAGAAGTTGGTGGAAAAGAGCCTTGCTATCTTTTAAAAAAATAAGACATGCATTATTTATCTCTGACATCAACTCTTGACTAGTTTTGCAACAATGCACAACGAAAGAGCTTCAGCTGGGAAAACAAGTCCGCTCATTAAATAGTTAAACGTCTGATGTAGCTCGCAAGCGTCAATGCTTTGAACGGCAACAGCGTTTGCTCAAGAGCTTCTTAATAGACGACAAAAAAAGGATGAAGGCTTTGATATAATATCTTATATATCTAATTTGAGAAGAAGATAATATGATGAAAAATATGTATCTCATCATTCTTCTTGATATGGGCAGTATATATACAGATTATATGAGCATAAAAGAAGGAAACTACTAAGAAAAAAAGAAACAAATTAAACTGAGTAAATTAAAATCCTTAATTTTCTTTCTTGACTTTCTTAACTTGATTGTATGTCCTTATCAAAGTAACTGCCAAATAATTCAAATGAAACTCCCTTGATTTCCTCCCTTGACTTTCTCAACTTGATTGTATATCCTTACGTGAAAATCCATTGATTTCCTTCCTTAACTTTCTCAACTTGATTGTATATCCTTATCATGCCCCCGCAAGATGGACGGCCGTGGAGCAAGTCCAATCTTGACCTTGAGAGAGTCAAACTGAGAACGAGCAAGAGGTTTGGTAAGAGCGTCGGCAAGTTGATTAGCTGTAGAGATGTGTGACACTCGAAGCAAACCATTTTGAACTTGTTCTCAGATAAAGTGATAGTCGAGAGCGACATGTTTCATGCGCGAGTGGAAGACCGGATCGGAACAAAGATTTGTAGCCAACATTATCACAATAAATAACTGGTTGTTGGGGAGAGTGACACCCAGTTCTGTAAGGAGAGAGCAAATCCATCGAATTTCAGCAGCTATGGAGACCACCGATCCGTACTCAGCCTCAGTGGAAGAGCGAGCCACAGTACGTTGTTTCTTGGAGCTCCAAGAAATAGGATTATGACCCAGATAGACTATGTAAGCACTAGTGGAGGTGAAATCTGATAGAGATATAGACTAAAAGATATGCTTTATGTTATGTCTTTATATTTTAATGAGAATTCATTTTGAGCAATGTGTGTCATTTACTATATGTGCATGTGTCTAGTATTTACAAAGAGTATTTGATCTAGTGTATAGAGTACGGCTTACACACAGAAGACTAGATCATCGGTTCTTTTGGAATACAAGTTTATTATTCATAGTTTTAGATGGAATTGGACACACCATCAGTAGAACTGTAGCACAAATTTTTAGTTGGTCTGTCTTGACTACGGGGAATGGTTTATTCTAACTATTTGTGCTAGTACACTTTGTGTGTATTGAACAGGATCCAGTTGAGTTAATTATTTTATACTAACTTTATAAAATAATTTAAAACTCATGAATATTATGATTACTTATGCTCTTAATTCGAATTCTATTTCTAGACACGTGTATGTAGTGATTATTGCTTTGATTACACATAGAGTGAGATTCTATATGAGTCAATAAACTCATGGGTTGGGCAATAACATTATATATATGGTGAATATTAATAGTTGAAGGAAACCACATCCTGATAAATTGGATTGATGATATCCCCTTGAGGAAGCTTATAAGTTTTGATTGTATCAAATCTTGCAAGTGGATTTTGAATCCGATACATCAAATAAGTTAAGTGGATAAGTCTCAAGGATAATAAAAGCTAATTAAATTATATTGTCAGTAATTAAATTTAATTGGTGGATATCTGTAATCTTAACGTGGGGAGATAATAAGTATTTAATATTAAAGGCTCGAAAATATAAATTCGAATATGATTAGGAGTACAATTATAATTCTTTAGTGGAATGAATTGTAATTTACGTAATTGAATCCTAACCCGGGGTAGGATTGGGAGATTTAATTACGTGGGAATATGATTAGGAATACAATTATAATTTTTCTTACTACGAATCTTTTAGATGGTGCTTATCATAAACTAGATTAAGGCCTAGTGTAAATCTGGTGTGTATTATAGATATGAGCCATGTAGGCCCCAACAACAATAATCTAGATTCAAATGGTAAAGGATGCCCATTCACCCCAGGATCCAGCTTTTCTTGTGGAAGCTGATGTGGGACCGCCTCCTACTTGTTCTCTTCTGGTTGCTCGTGGTATATCTATCAGGCCACATTGTCCGATTTGTGGGCTTTATGACGAGACGGTTGAGCATACCCTTTTTACCTGTTTTCGAGCCTCTCAGATTTGGCAGTAGCTTCAATATTGCCCATGGATGCGGGAGGAGGGACCCACCCGACGGTCTTTATTGCACGCCATTCGCACTGCTATTCAGAGCGGTAGTCGCTCTCAGGGTGTTTTTTTAGCGTATCTGGCTTATCACATCTGGCTGAGCCGCAACCAGATTGTTTTTGCTGATGAAATGGTCTTGTCTCATACCATTATCCGCACTGCTGGCTTTCTTGCTATGGAGTACCTTCGCTCTGATTTGGATAGTCACTCTGACAGACCAGGCCTCTGGAATTTCCCTGCTGCTTCGGCAGCGCACCGTTCTACGGTCTTTATCGCTTTGGAGCCCCCACCCTCGGGTTATGTTAAAGTGAATTTCGATGGTACTGTGACGGGCCGCATCGCCGGATCTGGGTTTATTATTAGGGGCCTAAGAGAGAGCTGCTTAAGGCTGGTGGACATAGCTCTCTCGATATTTTGGTTCCTATTGATGAGTTGCAGGCTGCTTGGGCTGGCATTACCTACGTTGTTCGCACTCTGCATTCTCATCGGGTGGTTGTCGAAGGAGACTCTCTTTCGGTCATTCACTGGATTAGACGGGATGTTGATATCTGTTCTTCCTATAACCCCTGATCAGTGATATTTGGGCTGCTCTTCAGTCTACTTCTGCTTCCTTGATCCGTCATGTCTACAGGAAAGCCAATGCTGCAGCAGATTGGGTTGCTTCGGCTGTAGCTCGCCATTCTGGTCAGTGAGAATGGCATCCTGGTGACCCCTACCTGGTTATTTTGGAGCAAATTATGTATTCTGATAATTCGGGTTTGACTCATCCCAGAGTGGTGTGATCGCCCGCTTGTAACAAAAAAAAAAGCCCCGTGATGTTTGAAACCCAAATAGAATTATCCATTTAAATATTTAATCATCTTTTTTGTAAAATAATTTTATTCTTAGTGATTTAAAATCATCATATTTATTTTATTGTATTTATTATGCTATATTTTAATATTTTAAATATTTTTAATATATCTATAATTATGTAATTTAGCATGCCATGAAAATTCAAACCATTTATAATGTTCTACTAAAACTACCTCCATGACATTTGCCATTAATTCAAAATTTTCATTATTATAATATTTAAATTAAATTATAATATTTATTTTATTATAATAAGATTATAATATTATAATTACTGTATTTTATATAACATTATATTAATAATGTAATATAATATAATAATATCTTATAATATGAAAATTATATTAATTTATATGAACAATAATAATAAGTATTTTTTTAAGGTCTTTCACTAAGGTATGAAAGCATCAAATTGGACGATGATTTTAAATGTGTATACGATTTAAGACTAGCGTCAGCTAGGATCAATAGGTATAACCTGATGCCAAATGCTTCCTAAACTTGAACCGCTGGGAGGAGACAGAGCTGCTGATGGCACGATATGAAATTATTGGGTTGACTTGTTCCACGTCAATCTGGCACGTCTGTTGGAATGGTTCGGGTTTGATTAAAGGCCCAGTTTTGGCCCCTTTTCGAGCCCTTGGGCTAATAATCGGGAAGTCCCATGTGGCCTCGCCTCCGGAAAAGTCTTTGTACGTCGCCCTGGAGGCCCTTCAACCTTCATCAATCTGCCGAGACGCGAATCATCCAGTTCGTGTCTCGACCAATAGCATGAGGTGTCGTATAATCGGACGGTCGAAAACAAAAAACAAAGAGTCTTGCGGATCGCTCTCCCATCCAACGGCCACAGAAAAAGATAACAAACTATTAAAGGACCAAGGTTGGGGTTTCTCTGAAGCGTGCGGTAGCAGAGAACCGGATCGGATCGAAGAGGAGACGAGGGAGGGAGCACGAAGAGGATGTCAGGACGCGGAAAGGGAGGCAAAGGTTTGGGGAAGGGCGGTGCGAAGCGTCATCGCAAGGTTCTCCGGGACAACATCCAGGGCATCACCAAGCCCGCGATCCGTCGTCTGGCACGGCGTGGGGGCGTGAAGCGCATTAGCGGCCTCATCTACGAGGAGACGCGTGGGGTGCTCAAGATCTTCCTCGAGAACGTCATCCGCGACGCCGTCACCTACACGGAACACGCCCGTCGGAAGACCGTCACAGCCATGGATGTTGTATATGCCCTCAAGCGCCAGGGCCGCACCCTTTACGGCTTCGGCGGTTAGGGTTAGGAAAATAGCAACATATAAGCCAGGATTTTTCTAATTTACAATGTGGGGCTACGGTTTGTTTGATATGGCATGTTACAGAATGAATCCCCTAATTCAAGGAAGTAATGGTAGAATTTGCTGTTCGACAATTTCTTGTCGTCTTTTTTCGTTCTATATTATTTTTGAAAATTCAACTTGGTCGGGGTTCCTCCTACATTCCCGAAAGAGGAACTGGCGCGTTGCGAGACGGAAGAAATTTTTGTGCTGATCGGTCGCGTGATTGCGTTGTTGTTGTTTGGTCGTCTCATGATCGAGTGCCCGTCTAATATACTTTTTATATATCATGAGGGTTGTTATAGACCTTGGCGCAGGTATTTCCAGCAGCCCATCCCTTGATTAAAATTATTGTTGACGCTGGTAGGGTAGCAAAGGAGTGGAAATGATAAATTAAATCTGATGGTAGAAAAATCTCGTATGGTGCTAAACGCTGTTTTCCGTTCGATCTGCCGTGCGAAACCATCACGGCCGTTCCGCCCAAAGAAAATTGATGCTTCCCGGATTGGACCCGCATACAAATCTTTATACGCCTCTCGCCGAGGTCTAATGTGAGCCATTGCGTGTTCGCCTCTACCACCAAATCCTTTTTCTCTCGCGAGTAGGGTAACTTCTCGGATCTGAGCTTCCACACCCGGCATCACCCAATCCAATACCATAGCCTCCGCCAATTTCTCGATCGCAAAAGATAAAAGAGCGAAGGGAAGCGCGGAAGAATTCGGTTTCTGCCTTTGAGGCCCAAAACCTAGTACGGTTGGCGATGGCGTGCCTCGCCCTTTCCCTACAGCCCACCAACGGTGCCGACGTCCTCCTCCAGACGCGCGAGTGGTTCCCCCCGGCTAGAGCCCTCGCCGCCCTCGCTGCCTTCCGGCAGACTCGCCTCGCCTTCGCCGCCGCCTCCCACAAGCAGCAGTCCTCCACCGTCGGGCCTCACCCCGCCCCCGACGATCTGGACTCCGCCCTCGGCGACGACCCCCTCGCCGCCTCCAGTGGCCAGGTCGTCGTCGGCGTCGAGAGCAAGTACCGCGTCGTCTACCGTCTCGTCAACACCATCTACGTCCTCGGCATCACCACCGTCGACCGCGACTCCGACCGCGGCCGCTCCAACAACGTCTTCGAGTGCATCAACACCGTCAATCAGGCTGTCAGCGTCGTCGTCGCTGCCTGCCGCGGCGTCGACGTCACCCCGGAGAAGCTCCACCGCAAGTACCCCGAGATCTACATGGCCCTCGACATCGTCCTCCGTGGCGTCGGCAGTGTCCGCCTCGCCACCATCCTCTCCTCCATCCACGGCGACAACATCGCCAAGATGGTCCACACAGCCATCGACGCCGAGATCCGCGTCCGCGGCGCCGATACTTGGTCAGGCGGCGCCGAGGCCCTCTCCCTCGAGCGCCGCGGCAACCTTGACACTTTCTCCAAGGCCTTCTTCGAGCTCCCGCCGGAGACACTTGCCGCCGGGGACGAGGTCGCTGCTACCATTGCCCCCGTCGCCGCCTCCCTCCCCACCGACGAGCAGCAGAAGGACCAGGCCGAAGAGGCCCCCGAGGAGAAGGATCCGTTCGCCGCCAGCGAGAAAATCAACAAGCCGGAGGAAGCCCTAGTGGGAGGGTTCAAGAAGAGCAAGGATCCGGCTTCCGTTGCAGCAGATCCCACGGCGGCCCTCGCTGGGCTTGAGGTCACGACACTCCCTCCGGCCGAAGCCACGAAGCCCACTTTCATCGGAGTAGAAGGGTTCGAAGGGGAGTATGGTGGGATTGAGTTTGGCAACGAGGAAGCCTCTCTATCTGAGACGTTTGAAGGTATCAGTGGCAATGCACCATTTGGAGGTGGTCTTGATGCTTCTGAGTTTGTAACAACTACCAAGAAAGCTCCGAAGCCTCAGGGATTGAGTGATCTGGAGTTGCTCGCTACCAGCCAGAGCACCACAGCAGCTCCCACTGCTGCAGCTGGAGCAGGTACACCTCTGGAGAATCTATTGGTAACAAAGACTGAGGAGATGACAGGCCCAGAGTTGTACATCCACGAGGAGATCAATGCCGAGTTCCGGGATTCTTTGCTTGCCCGTGTCGGCTTGAAAGGCACTATCCTTTTGCGAACATTGCCTCCGAAAAAGGCTGTCGGAAAGGAAACAGAGTTCTCTTTCCGTCTTGAGGGTACCTCCGGCATCAAGAGGGCTGTGTTGCAGAGTTCTCGTGTCAGTAGCCTAGAGAATGGAATGTTCCACGTTAGGACTCCATCGATGGAAGAGCCCATTCCAATACTCAAATATAGTTTACAGCCCCGGTTCACTCCTCTGCCCCTGAGGGTTCGTCTAGTGAAGCGGCACAGCGGGACGCTGCTTTCGGTGATGATACAGTATGCCTCTAACCCAGCATTACCTATGCAGTTGAGCAATGTGACATTCATAGTGAAGCTACCTGTCGACCCTACACTGCTTAATGTATCACCGAAGGCGGTTTTGAATCGAGGAGAAAGAGAGCTGAGGTGGCATGTGCCTGATGTTCCTCTGAAAGGTCCATCAGGCAAGCTGAGGGCACGAATGCCAGTTGATCATGACTCAGGGGATGGTGAACTTGAAGTTGCATGTATGGTGAAATTTTCTGCTCAAGGGCCTACCACACTGTCTGGTGTATCTTTGCGGCCAATATCTGATGGTATTGCACCCTTCAGTGAGGTTAGCCATAGCTTTGAGAGTGGGAGTTATTTGTGCACTTGATTAACCTGGGTAAAAATCATGAAAGGCTGCTGTATGCCATGCTATGTGCAATAGAGCATCCATAGTGGTTGATATCATTTCATGAGGACTTTCCATTCAATTCTTCTGCACAATGATTTTTTGAAGCTTTTAGAGAGTGGTTGTGGCAATTTATGTAATAATGTTGGAACCGGCGTAGATGATTTGAATCATTTTGTTTATTTTCGGTAAGCTTCTCTTTCTTTCTGTGTTCTTTGAGTTGAAATGTGAAATTGATTTGAATCATTTTGTTTATTTTCGGTAAGCTTCTCTTTCTTTCTGTGTTCTTTGAGTTGAAATGTGAAATTGATATCTCACGCTGTCCGTAATTGAATTTCCAATTAGTGTTTGCCTATGTTGGAGTGATTGTATATTAGCAAGTCCTCTGTTTGCACACTGGGGGTGCTTCTGTTTGGGATGTAAGAGTTGCCAATTTGGTTATGGTTGCTTTTAAATATGAATGTGTATGGTCTAGAAAATAAAAATTGCATGTTGTGTTATTATATTTACTTGCATCAATTTTGTGTTATTTATGTGTTATTTGCATCAACTTTAGTTTGATATTTTAGAGGAATATCATAGGATGTCATATTTTAGCATACTGCTTCGGGATAGCCACCACTAGTACTTTCATTCAAAGAAACTAATAGTTCTTTGCCATGTGACCAAAATGATGGAGGCATCTCCCTTTTATTCTATTGCTTCCATTTTATCATAAACGTGTCCTCTTTCAAGGGAGTCCAGAAACTGCAAGGTTCCTTTCAAGAAAATCAATGGAAAAATTATACCATGGATTGGGAATTCCAGCTTTCAAAACATGCAACTAATTTTAAGTGCATCCGTTTCAGATTTATTTCAAACTAGATATGAAATTGATGACTCTTTTTGACCATAATGATCTCTATCTGTAACTTTTCTGTGTTGGAGGCAGTTATTGTTGTAATGCTTCTAGTACTAAGCATTAGGGCACTATGCATTAGGTTTTGGCATGTTGGAAAAAAAATGTAGTCTTGTATCTGGGATGATGTCTAGGAAGACACTTGAGTATGTTATTTTATGCACGTCCTTTGAAATCTTGAAGGTTCTTAGTCATGATTTTGAGTCTATCGAAAACTTGTGTTCCCTCATGCTGATGGAAAATATGTAGATGCTAGGCCATGAAAACTACATTGCAGGTCTACAGTTGTCGCTAGAAACTGGTGCACTGTTTGCTGCTTGTTCTGTTTTACTTGCTTTATATTTCAAGCTGGAGGGACAACATCATGTCAGAAGAATGTGACTGCCTGCATTTAACTCTCCACTTGTTATGGAATTCTTCATTTTTTCCATATTTACAAGACAAAATTCTGCCGACCATTGGGGAATTTTTTTATAAAACTTTGCTAACAGAGCATTTTATGAAGTCAACAAATTGCCTCTGAATCTGTACTGCACATCATTCATTCTATAACCATCCCTCAAAATTTCTGAGAGTTTTCTCCTTCCTTTGGCATAATTAATTTTTCCTTTGACTTTTGAAGGATGAGGACTCTCAATTATATGCCTATGAGTTTGGTTTGACAGATTCAGTGTAAGAATTGTTTAAATGTTAATTAAGTTTTTATTTTTTCATTTTTGTTGTTTAAAATTTGAAAGGCATATCATATTGCCTCTATAGTGCTAAACAGATATTCTATTTTCTCAAAAGATGTGGAGTTTTTTAGCCTGCATTGTCTTTATTCTGAAGGCCTTCTTTACTGTCTTTTTACAAAACAAGGTACAGTTCAAATTGTTCTGAGGGCAGATTCAAGCTTTGGTGAAGTCCTAGCTACAATATTTCAACAAAAGACATTGTCAAAGGGTTACTGAATGACCATATCCTTCCCGATGGCTAAGATAAATTCACTTTCCCTAATTTGACTGTTACCTTGCTATGATCATTGTTGTGTTTGCTAAAGGATTTTGAACTAGGTCATTCTTTGATAGGTGATTGCTAAAATCTGTGTAATTCTTTTTTTTTTTTTTTGGTGAATCCTTGTATGTGTTCATCTTCTTTGAGACCATCAGCTTTTAGACGGTTCCATTTTTCTTTATAATTTCCTTCAGAGTGACATCATATCTAAATATTAGTCATATAATTTTTTTTAACCTTTAATTTTCACTGTTTTTGTAGGATTTGGCAACTCATCAAACTATTTGGATATGGTACCATCAATTTAAGGTTCTTTTTGGTACTAATCAAAGCTAAACTTTCCATAGCCAATTCAGTCATTATATGTTTCTTTCTAAAAATGGACAGACTTCTCTAAGTATATGTTGGCAATGTCTGTGCCTATACCTTAACTAACTGGTTCTATTGTTATTAAAATGGTTCTAAGAATTAACCCTTGGCTTGCTGAGCTTGAGAACATTTTATGACCAGTTGTCAAACTGGCAACAACCTTCGACTTGGTGCTGGTGTTTTAGCCAAGGCATATTTGCAAATCAGTGAGCTGACCTCAAACCTAAAAGACCAATGGGCTAGCTGTCATCCATAGTATTTGTTACATTGATTTCTTAGGAAGATACTCAAAAAAAAAAAAAAAAAGTAGAAAAGGCATGTTTGACATTGGGTATTACATTATGCACCAAATATAAGTTGAAGAGTTAGTTTAACATTTGTATTCATATGTTTGTTGTGTTAATGAATAATAATTCAGGATTGTCAGATATTTTCTGCATAATATTTTAACATTTTGGTCACTCATTTTCAGTTGAATTTATCATCAATATTCCTAGAAATGTGCAGCAAAACCTCTTGTATTTCTTACGATTAGTAAATAGAAATATTTCAACACCTTTAAATTTGTAGCCCTTTTTGAAGCACTTTTAATTCAATTGGTGTTGGGTGTTAGCAAACCGGAGAAAACGTGTCGTTGAGCGCTATAAACCAATTTGAGTAGCAGGAATTCGATTTTCTTTTTCCTGACAGGTACTTGAAATGGTCAAAGCTTCTTCATGAAGATGCACAAAACCCACTGATCTGAATCAATACGGTAATGGCCAGTGAATGGAGGCTGAATTCTTGTGATGATCCAGGAACTTATGCATGGGCTCTGCTTGTAACCGTTGAATCCTATGGGGGAAATAGACTTTGGGTAAAGATAATATTTGGCTTTCATTCCATGAAAATCTAGAAATAAGTGGCTGTAAGTTTGGGAAGACATCATTGGACAGTACATTTTATTAGAATAGGTTATACCCCTCTCAGGTAACATTTATATTGTAATAGTTGACTAAAATGCATGCACATAATATGCATTTATATAAACATCATTAAGTTGAACAGGAATGGAGCAGGACTCATAAGGCTAAAAGTGTTAAAGCCAGGAGTTGGAGATGTATTCTGTTAGGACACAATCCGATAAATGTTGATGACAGTGGTGAGTGGTCCTTTGCTTTAAGGCCACCATCTCAAGATAAAAATGGCTCTCTCTTTTATGGATGACCGTGATTTGATGATTGCAAATTATATCTTCACCCCTGGTTGAGCTTTTTAGGTCTTAGTAAGAAAGCAGTTTGGCTAAGTAGAATTGATTCTATGGCTGTATTGGAACAACAAATAAAAGGGATACCTTTGCATATTGTCAATGGGAAAGATAAGGAGAGAATGTGAATAAAAATTTGATATCTGATGTAATGACTTGTCTAGCAGGTACAATCATGTATGGAGAATAAACTGGATTTGTGTTGATTTCGTACAAAAAAGATGAATCATCAATGATAGACAACCTTGTGCTGGGATGAAGACATGCTGATAAGTGGTTGTTCACTTATTGGACTGTCGGGTGGTGATGGATAGAATGCAATGTCATTTGTTTTCTGTTGTCTTATTTACATGGGATTTTCTCTGAAGTGGGGAAGTTTGACTCTGAACCCTCAGAGAACTATTTGATGGAGCTTTTTTGCCCACCTTGGACTGAAGGCCAAGTATGGTGCTGGAAGTTACTAAGGTAGGTTAATAGGTAATATAGATCTTAATAACAGAATGAATGCTAGGAGTACAAAGAAATGGTAGCAGATGGAATGGCTATTTTATGTTAGTGCTTATCCATGAATTGAACCACAGTTTGATCACACAAATGCATCTTCCCCATGGTTTAACATGGAGAAAATAATTAGTCTAGTTGAATGCAATTCTCTCTCTCTCTCTTTTTCTCTCTCTCTCTATACTTGTGGCTTTTTCTGCAATAATGAAGGTGGGTCATGTAGCTTCTGGTTGGTTTCTAATTTAGAACCCTCTTAATGGTATATGTAACTTCCTTTGATTTTCTCCATTCTGCTGATCAAGGCCAACCCTCTAGTCTTTGATCTTTCTTGTGCACGTGCTGTTAGGGTTTAGACCTGTGATTAATAGCAATGGGATTCCCTATTGAACAAGAACTAGAACTAAGGATTCCTAATCCTGTTAGGTTTAGACCTTGATGAATAGCAATGGGATTCCCCGTTCAACAAGAACTAGAACTAAGGATTCCCAATCATGTTAGGTTTAGACCTTGATGAATAGCAATGGGATTCCCCGTTCAACAAGAACTAGAACTAAGGATTTCTAATCCTGTTAGGTTTACTTCTTGAAAAAAAGGAGGAAGATGGGAGGAGAAAGAAAGGGCTGCCGCCCTACAATGAGAGAAGGAATTTCTGGGAGAAAAGAATCTGTTCTCTATTACATCCAAACCCTAGAGACTAGGGTTTAAATACATCCACGAAGTGGGCCAGGCCCAGACTCAACAAAAAACTCCCATGGACTAAACCAATGAGATTAAACTAATCCCCAAGCCCGTGTACACCCGTGACTTGATTTAATCTCAACCCTTGGACTCAAACCCAGCCCAATACAAGTTAGCCCACCTGGGCCTTGATAGCACCACACCAGGCCCAACAATCTCCACCTTGGTGCTTTCAAGGCCTCAGCACGTCCACTGTGTCCATCAGCTTTAACAACGAAATACACTTTTGAAAACTGTCCCGTGGAAGAACCTTAGTCAGTGCATCTGCTGGATTTTCTTTGGTGTATACCTTCACCAGCTCCACCTCACCATCTTCCACCAGCTCTCTGATCCTGTGGTATCTGAGGTCAATGTGCTTCGTCCTGGCATGATAGACTGCATTCTGCGCAAGCATCAGAGCACTCTGTCTGTCACTATGCACCTGGACAACCTTCTGATCAAGTCCCATCTTCAGCATCAAGCCCTTCAGCCAAAGAGCTTCCTTTGCTGCCTCTGTGATACCTATGTATTCTGCCTCCGTGGTAGATAAGGCTGTGATGGGCTGCAGACATGATCTCCACGATACTGGACCACCAAACAGGCTGAACACAAAGCCTGTTGTGGATCTCCTAGTGTCCACATCTCCACCAAAGTCTGCATCCACATACCTATATAACTGCCCACGAGCCTCCTTGGATAAGTTGGATCTCTCAGCATCTTCTTGCTGTCCATAGCAAATACCAACCCCAACTGTACCTACCAAGTACCTGAAGATTCCCTTCAGTGCTCGCCAGTGCTCCCTACCAGGCTGCGCCATGAACCTGCTCACCTGGCTCACTGCATGGGCTATGTCTGGCCTACAACATACCATGGCATACATAAGGCTCCCAACACCAGAAGCATATGGTACCTTCTCCATCTCCTGAGCCTCCACCTCAGTCTGTGGTGACATGGTCTTCGATAAGGAAAAATGTGCTGCCAAAGGTAGTGCTGTCGGTTTGGCATCCTTCATCCCATATCGCTCCAGAATCCTTTTAATGTAGCCACCTGACTCAGATGCAGCACACCCTTGGATCTATCTCTGATGATTTCCATCCCTAGGATCTTCCTGGCTGGCCCCAGATTCTTCATCTCAAACTCCCGAGACAAAGCTATCTTCAGTTCCTGTACAGCCTTCTTACTCTTGCATGCTATCAGCATGTCATCTACATACAAGAGTAAGTACATCCTAGACCCATCATCCAGAGATTTAACATACACACAAGAATCATACTCACACCTGAAAAGTCCAATGCTCCTAACATAAGTGTCAAATCTCTTGTACCACTGCCTCGGCGACTGCTTCAGCCCATACAGAGATTTCTTCAGCAAACAGACTTTCCATCTGATCTTGGTTCTCTAAACCCTGGTGGCTGCTCCATGTAGATGCTCTCCTCCAAATGACCATGGAGGAATGCTGTCTTCACATCCATCTGCTCCAGCTCCAAGTCCTGAGCTGCTACAATACTCAATAATAGTCTGATGGAAGTGTGCCTGACAACTGGAGAAAATATCTCACCATAATCGATGCCTTCTTTCTGAGAGTATCCTTTGGCCACTAGTCTTGCCTTATACCTGATACCCTCTTGTTCTGAAGCTCCTTCCTTGCGCTGATAAACCCATTTACAGCCAATGGGTTTCTTTCCTTGTGGCAGCTGGACCACCTGCCACGTATTATTGCTGTGAAGAGACTGCATTTCCTCTGCCATAGCATGGATCCACCTATCTCTATCCTGACTTTCCATAGCCTCCTCATAGGTGAAAGGGTCTCCATTCGCTGTCACCAGGGCATATGACAACGAATCCTCGAAGCCGTATCGAACTGGTGGTCGCACGTTCCTCCTGGGCCTTTGCTGTGCGATCCCAGTATCAGTCCCCTGTCCAGCTGCATCCTGCTGAACTCCCTGGCTTCTACCCCCTCTGTCAGTCCTCTCCACCTGAATCTCAAATCCTCCTGGTCCACTAGCAAATGGCACAACTGTATAGGAGGTTGTCTGACTAGTGTTACCGTGTTCTACCTCCTGTAGTACCTGCTGTGCATCCATGCCACTTCTGTTCTGGAGGATTGAGCTCTCATCAAAGGTTACATCTCTGCTGATGACAACCTTCTTCTCCAAGGGGTCCCATAGCCGATACCCCTTGACTCCTCGCGGGTAGCCTAGGAACACCATCTTCTTAGACCTGGCATCCAACTTACTCCGCTCCCCAGCTCCAACATGCACATATGCTGTGCATCCTAACACCCTTAGATGGTTTAGGCTTGTCTTCCTTCCAGACCATATCTCCTCTGGAATGTCTCCATCTAACCTGGTGTGCGGTGACCGATTGACCAAGTAGCTAGCTGCATCTACTGCGTCAACCCAGAACATCTTTGGAAGCCCTGCCTGCAGCCTTAAGCATCTTGCCTTTTCCAATAGTGTTCTGTTCATCCTCTCAGCCACCCCATTCTGTTGAGGAGTTCCCATCACCGAGAAGTGCCTTCTGATGCCCCACTCCTCACAAAAAATCTGGAACTCCCTGCTGGTGTATTCCCCGCCATTATCAGACCTCAGACACTTCACACTTTTACCCTGCTCCTTCTCCACCTCAGCCTTCCAGATTTTGAACTTGGTGAAGACCTCTGATTTCTCCTTCATAAAGTAGATCCACAGCTTCCTTGAGAAATTATCTATCAGGGTCATAAAGTATCTGGCCCCATTCCTTGCAGTAACTGGGGCTGGTCCCCAGACATCTGTGTGTACTAACTCCAGGGGTTCAGCACTCCTAGCTGTGCTGACTGAGAACTGTACTCTCCTCTGCTTTCCCATCTGACAAGGCTCACAGATCTCCATATCTCCGCTACTCAAGTCTGGAAGCAGACCTCTCTTGCTCAGTTCTTTCATCCCCTTGTCTCCCATGTGGCCCAGGCGGTAATGCCACATCCTGTACACATCCTGGGGATCTTGCTCCACAGCTGCCACCTCAGATTTCACAGTCATCACAGAGCCCTCCATCTTGTATAGATTATTTTCCAGCCTCCTCCCTCTCATCACCACCATGGCTCCATTGGAGATGTTCAGAACTCCACTCCTGGCACGACTGCTGAAGCTGTATCCAGTCCGCTCCAAGTACCCCAGTGATACCAGATTCTTCTTGAGTTCTGGGACATGCTTCACACTGGTAAGAGTGCGCACTATACCATCAAACATCCTCACCCTCACTGTGCCAATACCTGCCACCTTGCAAGGGTGATTATCTCCAAGAGTCACATTCCCCTCCTCAACCTCTATGTAAGTACTGAACCACGACCGGTTGGGAGTGTAATGATGAGAACAGGCTGAATCCAAGGTCCACATCTCTGTGCTGTGCCTGTGATCATCTGATACAACCAAGAGATCATCCTCCACCTCCTGATCTGCAACTGTACTCACAGACTCAGATCCTCCTTTTTCTCCCTTCTGATTTTTCCACTTAGGACAATTCTTCTTAAAATGTCCTACCTCTCCACACTTATAGCACTTCAGCTCTCTCTTGCCTTTCCTGGACTTTGATCGTCCTCCAGACTTACTTCTGTCCCTGCCCCTACCTCTGCCTGTCCTTTCCCCAACTGATAGACCCTCCTGGGGAATAGCTTCCTTGGTCATCTTCTCTCTTTGCTCATTCGTCCGAAGCACCGAGACAATATCTTCATAAATTAATGTCTCCTTCCCATAGAGCAGTGTTGTGACCAATGAGTCATAAGACGTGGGCATTGAACATAAAAGTAGAAGTGCTTTATCTTCTTCCTCCATCTTGACCCCGACATTCAGAAGTTCATTGCTCATCTGGTCGAATATTTGGATGTGACCCAGCACATCTCCACCTTCTGACATCCGAAGGCTGTAGAGGCGCTTCTTCAACATCAACTTGTTGCACATATTCTTCCCCATATAGAGGGTGTGCAACTTCGTCCAGAGTCCCTTCGGGGTCTTCTCCTCCAGCACTGAATAGAGGACTGAATCCGCCAGACAGCCCCTGATCATTGAACATGTCTTCTTCTCCAATAAAATCCACTGCTTGTCTGTCATCCCATCTGGCCTTTCCTCCAAAGCCAAATCTAAACCCTGCTGCACAAGGAGGTCCTCTACCCGGACTTTCCACATGGAGAAACTTCCCTTCCCATCAAACTTCTCAACCTCTATTTTTATGCTACTCCCCATGGCCAATTCCAAAAAATAGCACAAAAATAAATTTTATAAAATAGAGAAGTACCTTGACGAGATTCTGTTGAAATTATTTCAACTCCTTGAAGGCCTCCAGATTACTCCTTGAACCAGGCTCTGATACCACTTGTTAGGGTTTAGACCTGTGATTAATAGCAATGGGATTCCCTGTTGAACAAGAACTAGAACTAAGGATTCCTAATCCTGTTAGGTTTAGACCTTGATGAATAGTAATGGGATTCCCCGTTCAATAAGAACTAGAACTAAGGATTCCCAATCCTGTTAGGTTTAGACCTTGATGAATAGCAATGGGATTCCCCGTTCAACAAGAACTAGAACTAAGGATTTCTAATCCTGTTAGGTTTACTTCTTGAAAAAAGGAGGAAGATGGGGAGGAGAAAGAAAGGGCTGCCGCCCTACAATGAGAGAAGGAATTTCTGGGAGAAAAGAATCTGTTCTCTATTACATCCAAACCCTAGAGACTAGGGTTTAAATACATTCACGAAGTGGGCCAGGCCCAGACTCAACAAAAAACTCCCATGGACTAAACCAATGAGATTAAACTAATCCTCAAGCCCGTGTACACCCGTGACTTGATTTAATCTCAACCCTTGGACTCAAACCCAGCCCAATACAAGTTAGCCCACCTGGGCCTTGATAACACCACACCAGGCCCAACACGTGCTTCTGTTAGCATCTTTTTATTGAAAAATATTCGCCACGTTGTATTATAGATCTCCCTTTCCAGAGTCCCTTATCAGCAAATGCATCTAATGTTCTATCGAATTCAAAGAACATAACTTTGAAGAGCTGGAACATGAGCAATAATATTGGATTGCGTACCTTTTAGAGAGACAGCTTTGGAAATCCTCTAATTAACTAATCCTGGATTCTTTTTAACAGATTTGAGGATAAAGTAGAGCAAGCCATTTCCATCAATAGGCTAACCAGCTGGCTTGAGGTTATTTTCACAACTCTCTTCAATTTTTTTAAGTTTTACCACTTCCCTGTTGTGCAAAATACTGTTGAACTGAGCTTATTCTTATATCACCACACGCGAATCCCCCCAAGCCTTCATCATCATTATTATATTATGATTCAACCAGTTTATGCCACTAGGAATTTCTCGTCTTCTCACCCTGTGAAGGCATTAGATACTGTGCAATTGTGTTTTCCATTCCGGAAAATTACCGTGCTTGGGCTGTGGTTTTTAGCCAACAGAGCAGGGCTGGACTAGGAATTTTAAGCCCATTGGAAAAAAGACTTTGGGAACTAACAGTAAGAAATCAAAGCTTTAACCATCTAACCCTATTAAGAAGTGCACAAATATTGAATATATTATATATCAAGGATATATAACTAGGGTTCAGTCGGGTTGGGCTCGGTCCCTTGTATATCACTGGGACGGGCGTGGGCACGCTATTCTTGGCCTAAGGTTGGGTCCGATTTGGCTCGATGCCTTCCACTAGTCTTTTAAACCATGATCCAATCCGGTTCTGTCCGGTCCTAGCTGCATATGTTATTTCTACTACGTAAAACAAGAACTTAGGCATGTTTAGTCTTTACGTTGCTTATGCACTCACTCCATGTTAAAAAATTCTCGAGTTTGAAAACTGTGTTGCTGTGTAAATTCGTGCATAACATCGTATTTAAACAAACAGATTGTATCCTATTTTCTGATTTTCAAAACTAAATCAGCCACTGAGAAAATAGGAAATCAGACTCGATGGGAGATAGGAGAGGAAGGGGCTTCTTCAGATTGGTTCGTGGATAACCCAGTTATACATCAATTTGTCCTACAATAACTTAGTTATGGTCCTGTCTTGCTATCGGAGGATGATACGTGGATCGGAGAATGAGACGATTGATTATGCTATATTCAAATGCTCTCATTCTAGACGTATTTGGCATTTGATGAGTTATAATTGTAGAGCGAATGTTACTGTTCACCTCGCTCCCTCTTCATTCAAGATCTTCAGAGGGTCCTGAAGCATCAATGCGGTCTCTGAGCGGTCACGGCCTATCAGGTTTGGTTATCAAGGAATTAGTTATATTCACAGAGAACTCCATTTCTTTCTATCGCCTGGTGTGGAAGATTAGAGCTTTGTTTGCTGATTGTGCCCGTGCTACTCAAGCGGTTGATCATGACTCCTCTGGCCTCTGGGGTTCTTCTGCTGCTTCGGCAGTGAACTGGTGTACGGTTTACATTTCCTGGGAACCCCCCTTCAGGGTTTATCAAAATTAACTTTGATGGTAGTGTTTGTGGCAGATTTGCTGGATCGGCCTTTGTTATCCGTGGGCCTCAGGGTGATATGCTGGTAGAAGGCGGATTTGGTACCCTTGACTCCTTTGTGACCAAGCTTTATGGGGTTTGGGCAGGTATTACTTATGCTTCTAAGTTTCTTTATGCCCATAGATTAGTTATCGAGGGCGATTCTTTAACAGTCATCAGGTGGTTACAGAAGGAGAATGTTCCTGCTGCCTCCCAACAATCTGATTTTTTGGGACATTTGGTTCATTCTTCAGGAAGTGGTTTCAGCCTAGATATGTCATATTTTTTGTGAAGCCAACTCGGCGACTGACTGGATGGCAGCTTCCGTTGCTCAGTACTCTGGACATTGGTTATGAAGGCTTGAAGATTCATGTCCTTCTGTTTTAGTGTAAATTTTATATTCTGATGTATTTGGGCTAACTCACAAAGATATGATGGCCGTGTAAAAAAAAAAAAAAAAATTGAAAAAAAAAGAACGAAAACTATCGCTGCAAGGCGAAGCGCACTATAGAGACGTTATTGTTGGTACCGATAAAGAAGGTTATTTCTGGTAGAGACAACGAAGAAGGCTATTTCTCTAGGATTTAAAATCGGACGTTGAAAGCTTTGGATGCTTGCAGTGTTGGCGGACTTCTTTATGGCAGCGATGAGACCGAAAAATGGGTGTAGGAAATCATTCCAACGCTTATGCCGAACTGTGACTAATTCGAAGAAGTTAGCTTAAAATCTCAGCTCAATTTTTAGACTTAAGGCATTTAAAAGAATTTGGGAACTGAAGCCATCGAGTATTAGCTCAAGATCCACGTGTCAGCAGATTTGTGATTCCATCTAAGTCGATCGTCATTTTTTTTATTTTTATTTATTTATTTTTTTAATACAGACGGTGATTCATACCATCATAGGTCGAGATAGACCCGTTACATCTGAAACTAATAACTAGGATAAAATTAGAGGACAGTGGTCTTTCGGTCTCCATCTCCAATAATCAGAGTGAGATGTCATCCTGGCCGCAATCCAGTCCGCAACAGCATTGGCCTCACGATAGATATGGCGGATCAGGAGATTAGAAGCTTCCAAGATCATAGATCGGATGTCACAAGATCATAGATCGGATGTCACATAATAAAGGAACAGAAGGCAAGTGGGAACTATACTGCTGTCGGATCCATCGAATAACAATAATGGAATCCCCTTTAATGATGAGGTTGCGGACGCCCAGGATCCGAATGGCGAAGGATATACCCGTCCAAGTCGCATAGAGCTCAGTCAAGGTACCGAGGGATCAAGAAGGCTAAAACCTCCAGCCGCCAGCATCATACCATCTGCATCACGAATAACATAAGCTGATCCAGCGCTTCTACCTCGGACACTCCCATCAAAGTTAATTTTAACAAACCCTAGAGGAGGGGGGCTTCGAAGAAATGAAAACCGTACGCCAGTTTGCTGCCGCAGCAGTAGGAAAAATCCAGTGTCCAAGGTTCGCAAAATCAATAGATCCCTGATGGGAGGAGTACTCAACAAACAGGGATGTAGCCGTCCTAAGGACCCTACGAGGAGGATGAACCATACCCAAAAACACAATCAGATTCTGAGAAAGCCATATCTGATAAGCAATATAAGCCCATAATGAGCCCCGCTGGTGAGTACCCCGACCCAATCCCTGCTTCAACAGTCTCGGGAAAGAAATACGGTGGGAGACAGAACTGTCCACCTAGGGATGAGTACCAGAGAGTTGCCAAATCTGTCGAGCCCTAGTACAATAGAATATAGCATGATCAATCGTTTCCTCCTCAGTACCACACATAGGGCATGTGGGCAATATACTCAAACCTCGATGCGAGAGAAGGGAGCAGGTAGGAAAAATACCCTGAGCTAGCTTCCAGATGAAGAGTCTCACTCTAGGGTGAACATGCATATGCCAAATCCAATCCCACTCCGTCAAATCTTGAGGATCAGCTCTGAACATAGAGAGGAGGTCCCTCATGGGAGCACGAGACAAGCAAGATCTCCCTCATGGGAGCACGAGACAAGCAAGATCTCCTTCAGACTCTGGTATCTGTACTAGCAGCTGGAGATAGAGGTATGGAAAGAATATGCCTATAGAGCTCAGTCCCGAAGAAACTAGCCACCCGAGAATACGACCAGAAAGGGCAATCCAAGGATATAAAGTCACTGACACGCATACCATGAGGAATATCAGGGCAGACAAAAGTGGGCCACCGAGACAGAGGAAGGTCAGTAATCTATGCATCCTGAATGGCATCCATCGATGCACCATCTCAAATCATCCAAGAGGTACAATCCAGGATAGTCGAAGCATATCGACAGACCTCTTTCCAATAAAAAGAATGCCCCCGATTTGACTGAGAAAAGTGGAAGAGTTTCAGTTTCCGTACTTAGCGCGCATAAAGAAACTCCGTAGGTAATGCGGGTCAAGAAGGAATCGGGAGGCATGTCTAGCTATCAGAGCCTTTTTCTGACTAACAGCGACTGGATACCAAGATCACCCTCAGCCAATGACAGACAGACAGTGCCCCAAGCCAGAGTCGACCGTCATTAACTGTTATGATAAATGTTGTCCTTGCAGTTGGCAAGTGGAATAGCATTTATTATAACGAATAGCCGCCAAATATGAGTCTCTGACTCTCTCTCTCTCTCTCTCTCTCTCTCTCTAAATTAGACAACGTGTCTCAATTTTGAATTAATATTATTTTATTTTTCTAGATAATTTTTTTTTCATCCCCATTTTTAACCATAAGAAATTGATAAATCTCTATCTTCGTGTTACATACCCATCCTGTCATATTTCTTTTCTAATAATATAAATAAATTTTTAATAAAAATAATAAATAAAATTTATAAGCATAAAAATATATAAAAACATTATGATATTTAACGATGCTGGAACAGAATGAAAATGCATTTATTCTTATAATGATAGAGTTGGTCTGAAAAAGTTTTTCATGTTATAGGACAAATTAAATTGCCATCACTGAGCCAACAGCCAGCACAACAAGTCTACCATAATATAAACACAGTTCAAAACAGTTAAAGCCGTTATGCGGATTCTTTTCCATCTCCTGCTGCAAGGCCCATCCGAGAAAAGAGCACAGCGTACACAGTTCTCCGTCACTTCCGGAATTAATGTATTACCAATACAAATGCTAACACTATTCATGATATGTGGAGGCCCTAATAATGTCACTTTCGATCGATTAAGGGGAAAAAAACAGCACCATAATATATATATATATATAGAGTAGTTTCCTTTTCCTTAGGGCAAGAACAAGAATCACACTGAAATCTTGCTGAATAGGAAAAGAACTGATGCTGACCAAACATCATGTAATTTCTTTATTGTGACAATTCATTGGAAAAAATGCAAAATTTATTTGGTATCGGCCATGAGTGAAATCCGCATTCATTAAAAACTAAATAAGAGATGGCAGGAGTAATCTAGCTATATATTAAGTTTAATTATTTCACTAAAATTCGATTTATAAATGTACATACTCAAGCTTTATCCTACGCTCAAAAGACCCATCATTATTTCACTGTACATTCTCTCGGAATGGACATGACTAAAGTGGAGAGTGGAGACCAATGGATGGTATACCAACAAATCCGTGACCCCCTCAAACTTCTCGTGGCTCCAGCTCAAAACTACGCCACCTTTCCGAGAAAGCAATTAACATTTCCTCTCACCATTCGTTCCCCATTCCCACACCTCCATCACACGTGCGAGACGAAGCTGAGCGGCGCCGCCGCGACGGCGCTCTCCACCCCCTTGCAGCTCAGCGACCGGAGCAATTTCCACGGCTTGCTTCGGTCGAAGCTCCACCTCCCGGAATCCTCTGCTTCTGCGATCGCCCGGGGGCTCCGCCGCCTCTGCCGGTTTCTGATGTCCCTCATCTCCATCGCCGCCGGCACTCTCACCGACCCGAGCACGCAAAGGTACCACCTCGGCCGTGATCTCGGCGGCACGACCTTCACGTCGGACTCCGGTGCCTTCCTCAGCTTCTGGTACTCCGGCGTGACTGCGCCGCCCCACAGCCCGCTTGGCCGGTGGTAGCCCTCGGCGGTCTCCGGCCGCCTTTGGTCGCGTGGGAAGCTTCTAGAATTGTAGATTTCATTTTTCTTGGGTGGAGGAGGTGGCGGAGTTCCGAAAGGAAGGAGCTTTCCGTGGAGGAAGACGTCGCTGGCGGCGCACATCTCCGCCGGCGAGCAGGGGTCGTGGAAGAAGAACTCAAAGACGTCGGTTTCCGGAGGGGAGGAGCGGCGGCGTCGTGTGGGGGCGTCCCGGACGCCGGAGATAAGCAGGCTGTTCTTCATTGGGAGGTCGGAGAGGCAGAGCGTGGATTCGTAGCTGTCGGCTTTGTGGCGATTGGTGGGCGAGGGTGCCTCGTCGCGGAGGCTTTTTTATGGGGGCAGCTGGCGAGGGGTATTTTGGAAAGAACAAAAAAAAAAAAACCTTTTTACTTTTCTTCGGTTCCAGAAGAGAGAGGATTGCCGTTGCCTTTGGCCTCTCTTGGTTCCCTAATTATTTATCCGTTACCGCTTATACGCGGCAGATGCTTGACAAAATGCTTGCTTATTAAAAGAGTAAGATAGGGACCTGGGGAGTGACCTTAAATATATATCCTTAAAAAATTCATGAACAAAGGTTCTTATGTGAAAACCGATTAAATTAATTAGATTAGTGCCTACATAATTAATTTAGGTTTACGGTAAGCCCTATAATTGAAAGTTTCAGAACATGAGGTGTCCTGGTGGTGACCGTGGCGCATCATCTTTCTACGAGTGTTTCTTTTCTTAATAGAAAAAACATAAACGTTTTAGCCATAGTTATCAGACTTAGCTCGGACATTGATTCGGCCAAAGGATTGGATCATCGAATTACTAATTTAATCATCGATTGAATCATCGATTAATTACTTTAATATAAAAAATATATTTATATTAATAAAAAATTATTTTTTTAATAAAATAAACATATAATATTAATTTTTATAATCTTTGTTTTAAAATTTTTTTTATTTTATTTAATCTCTAAAATTTGATTACTTTTATTCTTCGTGTCCATTAATTTTATTTAACTTTTTTTCAAAAAAATTTTAAAAAAATTTCTATCCAAGTTTCCTTTATTTTCATCATTTTCTTTTTATGTCTCTGTTTTTTTATCTTGATTCCATAAAATTTTCATATTTTTATCTTTTTTTTCTTTTTTTATTCTCCTCATCAATACTTTCTTTACATGATCTTCATTTCTTTCTTCATAAAACTTGCAAGTATCCCAATAAAAAAAAAGTTACCATAAACTCTCAGAAATTTGAAACACCAAAAGGTAAAATTTAAAATAACATTGATAAACTCTAATCTGGTTCAGACCGAATTGATCGGTTCACGAGTGAATCGAACGGATTGATCGAGTTATTACGGATATCTTATCTATCCAGTTTTATATTAGAATTGGACCGGCTTAACCTCCGAGCTTTCAGCTAGCTAATTTGGTCCGATTTTAACAACTATGGTTCTAGTAACTCAGTCTTCTGGTTTAGTTGCACGGTACGTGGTGTAAGGGTGAGCGTCTTCGAACGAACCAGTTCACAAAGCCAATTAAACAACCACACTCTTTGCTTAACTGTTCAGCCTAGTTTTGCCAAGACTTGCACAACAAATTAGACGTGTGATGTTAGCAATCTAGGTGGAAGTTCTACGTACTTATCTAGCACTACTCCATATCATGCCCGTTTGCTTACTTGTTAAACTCTTTCATCTTCATCTATATCTCCTCTAGCTCCATGGTTGAAATTTCAACTGTTACTCTATTAGTTAACTTGCGTACTTGGATCTAACTTTCGATAATTAACGAACTATTGAAATAAGTGAAATTTTGCCTGATGGGTTGCCTATTCCCTTGGAAATTGGAAGCTTCAAAAGCAGTGATGCAGCTGCTCACGTATTTAGTTTATTGGATGTTAAGCAGGTCCACTATCAATTTACGTAATAAGGATCTTTGACTTTGGTGAACGACATTAGGAACCAACCAGTTCCGTGTTATATATATATATAAAGTTACAAAGGAGTCAGAAACGGGTAGCTTTCTGATTTTGATTAGAAGTAGCAGGCAGGATAGGATACTTCATAAGAGCACGACTTTGACGCATTCTTGTGGAGGCTTTCTGCCGTGCGTTCCAAGGTGTGGGAAGGGGCGGTGGGCGTGGAACGGACCTCTGCTCGTCGATGGTGAGACGGGCCTCGCTGGTTACTCCGTGTCCTCTTCTTCGCTCCAACTCTTGGGATCCCATTTGTGTCCCTGTCAGCAGCCTCGGTGCCACTTCTAGAACAGAATGGACTGCTCCTTGTTTCAGAAGACGAAATAAATATAATCTAGAAGTAGCTCTGGGCATTTCATTTCCACGTTCCACACCTTAAATTGTCTTTCGGTTTGTTCTTTGTTGACCTCTGGTCCTACCTAGAGAAACCTCAGACAGACCCCGTGTTGAATAAATGTCCCAGTTAGAAATATGAATCTCACACTGGAGATAGCTGTTAATTTATTTCTTCACCCATGTCTTCTAGAAGTATCTTGGATTGGTTGATGAGATCATGTAGCTTTGGAAAGATCCTTATGCAGCACATGTGTAGTCATGTATGGCTAAAAATAATTTTATTCTTTCGCATATCGTGCTATATGTGCGCTCCTGCATCAAGACTTTTTCTATAGCTTTATGAATTGGTTATATTTGATCTAAGTTGTGTTAAGACGAATGCTTTAGTATCCTTTTTCATTCAAGAACCTATATGTCTTTAGCAAACTGAGGTTCAAATCCAAATTGGCAATGTTTTTTATAAGGTTTTAGCCAGATTTTATCTAATATTCTTTATTACAACTCAAAATCTCGCTCAAAAATACTAATTGAACGATATTAATTGAAATTCTTAACTCTATATAAGTACATAAGATCTTTGAAGTATATAATGATGTCAGAATAAATGCTCTACTAGCATAATCTCTCACACAAGATCTATTGAATTCCTATTTTATTTGAAAATTAGATTTTTAAGAGAATGGCTCAAATTGAAGTTTCTATAACACAAAATTCATTGGATGTTTGTCATCAAAATTTTCATCTAATAAGTAATATATGTATATCTCTATCATGCATGCTTTATAAGTGATATATATATTTATAATTATTTTTCTAATAAGAATTTAAACATGTAATGGAACGTAAATTTGTATAGACATTACACACTGCATCGATGTTAATTTTGTCAAAATTAAGGACTGACCGTCTGGCCCAAGTGTATGTGCTCGTGGGAGTCCATGCTATGAGTGCCCCTTGTGCACGGCATGATGGAGCCATGCATCATGCGGTCACTTCTGATTCTTGGTACAAATTCCAGCTTGATGGGCATCATCATGTTGAGTTGCAGCTCTTGAGCCTCTCCCATGATGGTTATCATTGAAGCACGAGGGACTTCCACCAAAGCTCACAACAGAACCCTCGAGGGAGAGTAGAAAAGCCATTCCCGGGGATAAGATCAAGAGAGTTTACTGATTCCTAATTCCAACGTGAAATCATTCACGAACCCATACTCCATACTTCCTTTTCTTTTTTGCAGAAAAATATATAGAATGAGACCGCAATGTGACTGCCATGGCGTCACGACGTTTTAGAATTAACCTTAAATCATGACATGGAAGAATTCATGCGCAAAACTGGACAAAAGAGATAAAGTGGACATCAAAAGGATGAGGGAAGGAAAGATGCATGGTACCTACTTTAGATGAGAAGTGATTTAACAAGGGCATTATTTTGTCTTCCATCCCAAGGTTCACAGGTAACCGTACTCATCTGTGACGCAAAAGCATAGCTTGGTTTATAGGTTCAGGGTATTAGCTTGTAAACCCTCTCCCCCCCCGCCCCCCAAAAAAAAAAAAAAAAAAAATAGCCTTAAATGATTATAGCAATTTGGATGATGGTAAGGCCTTCAATCGAATGATAATATAAGTTAAGGATTGTTTATTTATAATGATAATATATATATTTGAAGAGAGATCCATTTATTTATAATGATAGATTGTTGGCACTAGCTAAAAGTTGAGCTTCAAAATGACTCAAAAATGAATTAAATTAGTCTATGCAAAATTTAAACTATAGTAACAGTAAATAAAGTGATTAATTTTTTAAAATTAAATTAAGATAGAACATAACTAAGTAAAACTATATAAATATTTGGATTTTTTTCAATCCTATATACATATTTAGATTCTTTCTACTACATTACCAATATAAGACTAACGAGCTTTTCATACTTCTCCATCCGAATCCTATTATCCTCATCAAACTAAGGGTTAATGTTCAAATCCGCATCTAAATTCAATAGAATTTAATCTCTTAGTCCACATGAACCATGGGTTGAATCCACTATGATATCATTTGTCACAAATTAGGATCTCACCAAAAAAATTGGTCAAAAAAAATTATTGTTTGAGCTTCTTGATCATATATATGTACTCAAAATAAGATTTATAGAGTACGTATATAACTAATATAGGACTAAATACTTATTAGTAGAGGCTTTCATGCTAAAACTATTAAAGACACTTGTCCTCTAAAATCCATTGAAAGTTATTGAAATAGATGTTAACCCAATGAAATTAATCTACCAAGCTATCATTGTTGATTCCTTGAAAATTTAAGAGCAATCACGAGCTAAGTTATACTCAAGGAAACAAGTTTTCCTTAATAACGAAAAACTGAGTACATATATTTGAGGTATTTATAAACTTCTTACATTGATGGAGATGGATGGGTGCTTATAGAATTTAGATAGGACTTAAACAACTTGCAAAATAGACTAAATAGAACAAATTTTCGAAGTTAGAGACATTCTAGACATCAACAATAATCTGATGGCAGTGTTTCTGCCGTTCAAATTAGTATAACAACATAAAAGCCTCCTAGTTTGAATAATAGTTGAATTGTGATGGCTTAAGGGATTCGTTGCATTCAGTTTGGACTTGATGGCTTGATGTGGAACACGGTATATCATTCTTTATTCAGCATAGAGGGTTCTTACTTATATGATATTTGGTTCTAATATTGGACCCAACTTTTTTACTAAAACAACGTGTTTGCTGCTTGACCGCTAGTAATATAAAATTCTTTTTCGATCATGGGAGTTGAGGATCTGATTTTTTTTTCTTAATCATAGTATGTTCAGCCTAATTTTTTTTAAAAAAAAAAGATTTAGAATTAGACTACAATGGTATAGAAAAATGGTACAAAGATTGCTTGAAGATTTTATGATCATTAGAGGCATGGTTTCAAAGTAGGCTTGCTTGCTAGCTAGCTAGCTTTAGAAGCTATAGTTTACCACTAAAATTGTACAAACCAAATCTTTTTCTATGCTTAAACGAACATTTGATTTTGATAGAAATAATCACACTTGTAGATCTTGTTTGCATATGGGGAAGCTATAATAGTGGGAATTTTCATTCAAGGTAAGGTGTTGGATAGAATTTATAGACCTAATCAAGCCCTTGGTCTCATATTTTTAAGTAGACTAAATTCCATTTCTAAGATGCTTAATGTTACCGGTTTTTATTACATGCATTGCACTTGAGAGGCATAGCACTTATGGCCTCTGAGAAAGTTTGAACCGGAAGGCAACTAATATGAGCCTTTATCGTTTGCTCACCCTTTCTAACAGTGCATCCTAGAATGATTTTTTTAAATATATATTGAAAAGTTTGGTTTTTGTTTCCAATTTTTTGAGTTTTTTGTTTCATATAGGATGAATTTTGAAAGGAAAAAAAAAAAAGGAATATAGAGATTCCTGATGGGCTTTACTTCTCATAATCAAAATAGTAGTATAACCAGAACAGGGCATCCTTTTTTCAATAATTTTATTTTTAATAGTGCAGCCTTAGAATGATTTTTTTTATATATATTGAAAAGTTTGGTTTTTTGTTTCCAATTTTTTGAGTTTTTTGTTTCATATAGGGTGAATTTTGAAAGAAAAAAGAAAAGAAAAATAAAGATTCCCGATGAACTTTACTTCTCATAATCAAAATAATGGTACAATCTGAACATGACATCCTTTTTTTTCAATAAATTTATAGTTACTTAGCTCAAATCAGTCAACCTACATATCTACCTATTTATGACTATAGATAGAAAAAGCTAGTCAGAAAAATCTAAAAGAAAAAAAAAAAGGAAAATAAGAATATTTTCCAATACCAAGTGATGACATTAAGAATATCACTTGAATTTGTTCATTGGCTTGTCAGCTTGGAATCAGAGTCATTTTTTTTCCAATGACTTGTGCTGAGCAAGAAGTATCCTTAGCAATCACTGGAGCATTGGGAAGTTTGAATGGAACGCATGCATCATCACATCACATACATAAATCGTCAGTTTTAAAAGTAAACAGGCTTTGGCCTGACCCTGTCTTATTGATGTTGTGTTATTTATCATCATCATCATCATCATCATGAAATCCAATCGGACAGTTGAGAGCCAAACACTTTCTTAAACAAATCTTTGTCCGCAATTTTATTTTTCCACGTAACAGGGTTGGTGGACACGGAAATCGGCAGTTGACCAAAACGGAGCCCACCCTTCCCATCCCGGAACGCCAATCTCGACCATAGCATGAGATTGGATCTGGCCATGGCGTCGTCCTCATCCTAAGGGTTGGAGGAAGAGATGGTCTCTCCATCCAACGTCCCCATCACCCACGTTACCTTCGACTTTGATGGCACCCTTATCAAATGGAGCATATTTGATCAATAACCAAGAAAAAAAATTTGCTGTCAAAATAAAGATCTTGCTGAAAAATAAAAATAAAAATCTCTTCAATATTAAACGGAGCAAATTTGGTCAACAATCAAGAAAAAAAAATTGTTATCAAACAGAGAAGATCTTGCTTAAAAATAAGGATAAAAATCTTTCCAAATTTCTTGTGTTCCTATTGTATATTGGTATTCCTAAACTAGCTAGGTTTACCTTACATAGACACTTATTGTTGGGTAATGAGCCAAAATAGACCCTAAATATCCTAATGGGCCTTGAAAGCCCATTACCTCTTTGTGCGTGTGAATGAAAAATTGCGGGGACATTTAGTCCCACATCGAAAAAATCAAGAAAGGAATGGTTACTTATATGGAAACCACTTCTTTGAAGCTTAAGTTCTTTAGGCTCACCATAAGTAGAGAGCTTGAGGGTGATGCGTAGCATCACCCTTGCGCACGCGCATGTGCGAAGGGGCACTTTGCACGTACACATCGTCGCGAGGAGCTTGAGGGGCTTTAAATTTTTTCTAGATCAGGAGGATCCGACGGTGGAGACTGATCGGATCAAGATAAAGGGCTGAGATCAATTGACCGTTGATCATCGGATCGGGATCAAAACTGATCGTTGATAGATCAAATGAAGGGTCAAGATGCGGTGATCAAATCATGATCGTGATCGCGATCCAACGGCTCACACCCATCGGTTGACTAGTCAATAGGATGGTTGGTGATAAGGCACCCGTCCGATCGTACGGTTAAAGATAAGTCAACGGTCTGATCATGAAAAGGTATATCAAAGACGTGCAACCGCCTATCTGATAACGTGATCATCAGATCATAATGATGAGAAGGCATATCAGGATGAGGATAGGCTTATCTGATCGGCTGATCTTTAGATCACAGCCATGAAAAGGCTTATCCGATCACCTGATCTGAAGATCACGATGTTAATAGGCATATCAAGGGTGATGAGCCTTTAACCCTCACATCCTTTGATCAAATCCGATCAAAGAATTCAAATTAAATTCAATCTCGTAGGGTTGCTTCCAAGGGGTACCTAAAACCTATAAATAGGACCCAAGACCCTTTCATTTCATTCATTCCAATTCCATTCCGAATTAAGTTCTTTCTTAGGCATTTGCATACTTTCCAAGGGTAGTATAGCAATAGTGCATTAAAAAAAGAGTAGCATTCTTGGTTCGATATTTTTGGTGAATTGTAGTACTGCTTTCATCAAAAGGAGACTGTTGTATCCTAGGAGACAATTGTCATACTGACCGTAAGTACCATTGCGGGACGAAATTGTCTTAAGAACATAGTGTATAACTCTAGCCTCAGTCTAATCAATTAGGTAGTCACCATCTGCCATAACCAACAATCTTAAGACAATTCCTGCTACTACGGAAGTGCTGCTACATATGGCTACTATGACGACATCTGTTCAAGCCGAGAGACCAGAGAAATTCTCTGGCACAGACTTCAAGAGGTGGCAACAGAAGATGTTGTTCTACCTCACGACTCTGAATCTGGTCAGAGTGTTGAATGAAGATCCGCCTGTCCTGAAGGAAGGGGAGACCGACAAGCAAGTAATTTCTGTGGTGGAAGCATGGAAGAACTCAGACTTCCTTTGTAAGAACTACATCCTGAATGGTCTGGACAATACCTTGTACAATGTGTACAGTAGTATTGCTACTGCCAATGAGTTATGGGCATCCCTGGACAAAAAGTATAAGACAGAGGATGCTGGACACAAGAAGTTTGTGGTTGAAAGGTTCTTAGACTACAAAATGATCGACCACAAAATAGTTATGGAGCAAGTCCAAGAGCTCCAGATCATCCTGCATAAGATACATGTAGAGAGAATGTCTCTCAGTGAGTCATTCAAGGTAGCTGCCATCATAGAGAAGCTACCACCACTATGGAAGGACTTCAAGAACTACCTGAAGCACAAGCGAAAGGAGATGGGACTTGAAGACCTAATTGTTCACCTAAGGATCGAGGATGACAATAAGAGCCAAGACAAGAAGATAGGAGGATAACCTGCTGAGCTAAAGGCCAACCTTATAGAAGGAAGAAAGAAACGCAAGTTTTCAGGCGATGGCTTTAAACAGAAGAATGACAATCCAAAGAAATATAAATTTAAGGGAAAGTGCTTTGTTTGTGGAAAGTAAGGACACAAATCCAAGGACTGCCATTTCAAGGACAAAGAAAAGAAAGAAGTCAACGTTACTAAAACCCTATCCAAAGAGGTATTCGAGATGATGCTGGCAGCTGTTGTATTTGAAGCAAATATGGTTGACAAAGTAAATGAGTGTGTTGCCCAGATGTAGCAACCCAAGAGGTGGGTGAATTGGGTTTCTTAAAAATTAATTACTAGCGCAGATATGTGCTAAATCACTAGTTAAAAAATTAGTTTGCAGCGGTGTAGTGGAGTGCACGAAACAAAACTACACAGAATAAGCAATCACAAACACAATAGGGTTTATAATGGTTCGGTGCCAAACTCGGCTCCTACGTCCACTCCCCAAAAACCCTTTGGGAATTTCACTAATCGTATCACAACGATTACAAACCCTAGCCTTCCTGGCTAGTCCTCTTGTTTCACGGCACAAGGCAACCAAACCCCTAGCCTTCCCGGCTAGTCCTCTTATTTTACGGTACAAGGCAGCCAAACCCCTAGCCTTCCCGCTAGTCCTCTTATTTTACAGCACAAGGAAGTCAAACCCCTAGCCTTCCTGGCTAGTCCTCTTGTTTTACGGCACAAGGAAGCCAAACAACAATCTTAGGGTTATCTCTAACCCTATTACAAAGAATTTCAGAATAGATAACAAACATCTCCTAACTTGAGCAAATATTCAAAGAATACTTTACAAATTTGAAGAAAATCTTCAGCAATGAATGTGGATCTCCGAGGTAGCTGAAGACTTTTGAATGCTTCACCGGATCTGGACGACTTGAGCAAGCATTGAGGTTTGTCAACTTCACAGCACAAGAACTTGCTCTTCAACACTCTGAAAAATATGCAATGAACACTCTCTTTTGATTTCTTTCTTTCTCTTTTTCTTTTTCAGATTTTCAAAGATTCGCCAACAAAAATCATCAAGAATTATCAAGGTGTTCCTCTGATCACATCTATTTAAACGAAAATAAAAATAATGTCCGTTAGACACATTGGTAAATAGAGGAAATTAAAAACGGAAAGAAATATAACCGTTTGAATTTATTTCCCTAAACATTGATTGCATTTAATCCTTTGGCAAAGAAAGATCTCTGTCAAACACCAAAAGAAAATGTCAGTAACCATGAAAATGAAAATATAATTAAAAGAGAGAGAGCATTTAATATTTGAGGGAGGTGGTTGGCTGGACATAATTTCTAGCTAACTCCTTAAAGTCGTGCGGCCATGGAAGAAAAGGGAGAAGAGCTAGGGCTAGCTAAGCAAGCAAAGCTAGCTAAACATCCCAAGCTAGCTAGCAAGCAAACCAGGCTCACGGCAAGAAGGAATCAGCCTAAAAAGTGGAATAAAGTAGCTAGCAAATAAGCTAGCTCTTCCCAACATTCTCACGGCTAAACAATGCATTCAGGATAAAGTAGTTAGCTTTAGAGCTAACTCAATGAAAAGGTTTCATGTATTAATAGAAAAGTAGTTAGCTACTTGGCTAGCTAAGGCACAAGAACCCAACGTTTTCATGAACAAAGAGCTTTTGAAAATTAGCTAGCTCTTTAGTTAGCTATCTAAAAAGTGCATGAGGCTAGGTTAAAAATAGTTAGCTCTAAAGCTAACTCAATTCAAAATCATGCGCCCAGGGAATGAAAAGATTTGTTAAAGTAGTTAGCTTGTTAGCTAACTAGATAAAAAGTGATCTTATTCATGACAAAAGTAGCTAACTTGTTAGCTAACTCCATGCAAAAGTTTCATGCAACGTGGAGGGAGAAAAGAAAAAGTAGATAGCTGTTAAGCTAACTGCTTTCACAATTCATTCGGCCAAGAGTAACAGGAGAACAATCTAGTTAGCTTGTTAGCTAACTTAGTTAAAGTTTCATGCAAACCGTCCAAGGGGAAGCTAGCTCGCCAGCTAGCTTGAATTAAACTCCATTCGGCCAAGAGAATCCTGCAAGAAAAATAGTTAGCTCTAAGGAACATCAAGCCAACTCATGAAGCTAACCAGCTAGCTGCCTAGCTAGCTGATTCCAAGAACCATTCGGCCAACAAAAAAAATTCTGCAGTAAATAGTTAGCTTACAAAGGTTAACAGGTTAGCTAAGGAGAGGAGAGAAGTTAGCTCACAAGCTAACTTAATATAGAGTCCATTCGGCCAGCCTGTTACAAGGAAGAATAGCTAGCTTATAAGCCAACTCAAATTGTTCATGGTTCGGCCAGGCTTATTTGTGAGAGGAAAAATGGTTAGCTAGCAAGTGGAGGAAGCTAGCTAAGGAAGGAAATAAGCTAGCTCACATAGTCATGCAATAATCCAAGGAATAAAGAATCAATTAGCTATATTCAAGGTAAGAGAAAATAAGCTTCTATGTAACAAATAAAATTTTGCTTGATAAGGCTCACCTGTACGACACTTGTACATCCCTGCAATAATTTTAATTTTCATAATAAACTTAGTCTTAATTGTTTTGTAATCATCAAAATCAATCTAGGGACCAACAATCTCCCCTTTTTGATGATGACAAAACCATTAAGCATACAAAAGAAAATATATAAAATTCTACCTTTTAATGTATATACTTTTCTCTTTACATGCTATTCTCTTCCATGAATGTTCCATGAATATAATGTATGCTAATCTCTCCCATAAATGCAAATGAAGTGTATGCTATTCTCTCCCCCTTTTTGTCATTAATCAAAAAGAGATGAAGAATGCACAATTAAGCATTCATCAAGGAAAAGACATTAAGCATTCATCAATTAAGCATTAAATTAAGCATAAGTACATAATACAAACTATTAAGTTTATGGCTTGATCATACAAGATATAATTTCAACCATACAACAAAGATACATCAAAGTTCATCAAGGTTCATAATCTCAAATCATAAAAATAACATATATCAAGGTTCAAAATACGTCAAGATCCAAATATATTAAGTTCACAACAAAGTTTATATTATAAAGAAAAATTCTAATCTTCAATAGATAAAAATATTAATTATTTAATAACAATCATTTTTCATAACTCAATTGATACCAATTTTTTTAAAAAAACTTTGAATGTAGGATCAAAATATCACCTTATATATATATTGGAGCAAGGTGGCAGTTTCATAGTTTGATATGCATTCAAATCATTGACACATATAAGAGTTGATACCATATTCATACATCAAAGCACTTATAACAGTAAGATATTTGATATTTAATACATCATAGTGCTTAATGCATCAAAGTATCCAAATATTCAAGTAAGTTTCTTCTCCCCTTACTAATTTAAAAATGTGTTGAGATACAATATTAACAGATACCACATCAAATATTTGAGTTCAAATATGCTTACATTCTTCTCCCCCTTAATATTTCAAATTTGGTCTATATGTAATAAAAGTTTTATGCAAGAAATGATACCAATGTCATATAATCAAAACATTTTATAAATGTATCGTGCTAATCTCAATGTATATGAAAAATACATAGGCATTCTATAACAATCATCACATTTCAATTTCACATTTCATATGATAACATAAGATTTCTTACATAGGTGATATGCAAACAAGATATTATAATAAAATATGCATCACCTTTATCAAATCCTTTTCATTTCATGCATAGGCAATTTATTATAAGATATGATCAAGAAATGATACCACTAATAAAGTAGGCATTTAATAATTCAAGTCTTATAATAAAATTATATCAAGCAAGGAGTAAATAGATCAAGCTAATACTACTAGTTACCAATCATGGGCCTGCAACCCATATCACTCGACAAATGTACAATATTTTAGATTTCTTCACGCCAAACTTCTTCAAAATTTTCTTGATGTACAAGGATTGGCTTATGAAGATCCTCTTTTTTGATTGCTTGATTTGAAGTCCGATAATTGATTTTACCCATTATGCTCATCTCGAACTCCCCCTGCATGAACTTAGCAAAATCTTGGAACAAGAAATTATTAGTAGCACCGAATATAATGTCATCTTCATAAATTTGTACTATCAATATATCATCATTCTATCTTTTTTATTCATAATGTTGCATCAACATTTTTATTAATAAATTTATTGCTAATCAAGAACTTAATAAGCCTATCAAACCATGCCCGGAGTACTTGTCTCAAACCATATAAAGCTTTGTTCAATTGAATACATGGTTTGGAGACACAAGATTTTTGAAATCGGATGGTTGATCAACAAATACTTGTTCAGCAATATATTCATTAAGGAAAGTGCTCTTAACATCCATTCAATATAATTTAACATTCATAAAGCAAGCAAATGCAAGAAGTAATCTAATAATCTTTAATCTAGCAATAGGAACATATGTTTCATCAAAATCAATATCTTCCTCTTGATTATATTCTATAGCTAACAATCTTGCTTTATTTCTAATGAAATTATCATGCTCATCCAATTTGTTTCTAAATTCTCATTTAATTTATCATGCATGTCATTTAGGCTCTATATGAAAAACAAATGCAAAATTAATACATGTATTTCTAAATGATGATCTAATCCTAATATATGAGATGTATCACTTAATATTAGCTCTTTAAGAATGATTATGGACATACCTTCATTAGCTTTCAAATTCAGCATTACCTTGTGGTTCATCATGTTGAATTTCTTCTTCATGTATCGCTTGTATCATTGAATGCAAGGTGAGCTTCTTGACTTGACTTTAATTTCATCTGTATCAATTAAAACCTTTCTCTTCCTTAATGGAAGATCATTAGATTCATCAAATATAACATGAATATAAGGTCTTATGTTTATTACAAGATTTTTCAAAGTGCCAATTTTTTAAATTCTTTTCTATGATCACTTTTAATAGATAAATAGGAAAACCTATTTGAAATTCTTCTAAGGAGTTTTAGAAAAACTGAAGATGCTTCATTTTTGCTAACTAAGAATAAAACTTATGTAAATCGAGAAAATCATCAATAATCATGAATTCATATGCAAAATTCTAAAAGATTAGAAGTCGAAATCATATTTTTAGATTTAAAAGATACTTTTTTTTTCCAAATTGACAAGCATCACAGATTTTATCTTTTTCAAAGTAAGTTTTGATAAACCATTTACTAAATCCTTTTTGATTAATTTAGATAACAAATCCATGCTTGCATGAGCTAACCTACGATGCCATAACCAACTATTATCAGTTTTATTATTCATAGCAACTAGGCAATCAACATTTCGATCATTCAAATCATTTAAATCAACAATGTATACATTACCATGCCTATGACCAATAAATTTCATATTTCATTTGTAGGATTTTTAACAATGCATAAAGATGATTCAAATGTAACTTTAAATCCTTTGTCACATAATTGACTAATGCTTAATAAATTATGTTTAATCCTTTCACAAGTAAGACATTATCAATAAAAGCATGAGGTGTGATACCTATTTTTTAATGCCAATAATTTTTCTTGGCCATTATCACCAAAAGTAACAACACCTCCATCTTTTGCCTCCAAAGTGATGAATTGAGATTCATCACCCGTCATGTCTTGAGCACCCGCTATCCAAGTACCATTGTCTTTTAGTTGCTCGGGTAGCAAGACACACCTGCATACACAATTTTAAGTTTTGCTCTTAGGTACCCAAGCTTTCTTGGGTCCTTTTGGGTTAGTTAAAATAGTTCCTTTTGGAACCCATATTTGTTTAACTTTGTGTGTGACAAGTATATGCTTTGTGTCCTAATTTACCACATTTAAAGCATGTAATTTTAGTTGAATCATCAGCATGCACATAAATATTTTTCAGAAATTTTTGTCTTTCAATAGGATTATATCCAAGACCAGCTCTATTATAAACAACCCTTTGACTATTTAATATCATTTCTAACTTTTCTGAACTCAAAGTAAATTTATCAATAATTGGTCTTAATTTACTCACTTCATTTTTCAAATCTTGGTTTTCCTTTAATAATGATTCATTTTGTTTGAAATTCTTTCTTTTTCAAGAATAAGTTCTTTAATTTCATTTTTCAAATCTTTGTTCTTTGAACTTAATTTTGCAAAATCATCTACAAGTTCATAGAATGCACCATGCAATTCATCGAAAGTAAAGTCATCTAGAAAACTAGGACTTACCTCATTATCATCAGCCATGAAACATACATTGCAACTTCAGTCTTTTCTTCATCTTCTGAACTTGTTGCTTCACTGTCGCTCCATGTAGCCAACATAGCTTTCTTCTTTATTTTCTTAAATCCTTTCTTCAATTGTGGACATTCCGGTTTGATATGTCCAGGCTTCTTGCACTCAAAGCATATAGGAGGTTCACTTCTTTCCTTTTCTTTGCTATGATCTCCTTTGGTAAATATTTTTTTTTTCCAAATTTCTTTCTCCTCATAAATTTCTTGAATTTTCTGGAGATAAGTGTCATTTCATCATCTTTTTCACTATCACTGGTTTCTTCCTCACTTTCCTCATCTTGAGCAGCACTCTTCAATGCCATAGTCCTTTTCTTCTTTGATTCATCTTCATCATTGTGTTGTCGTTGCTGGAGTTCATGAGTCATCAAAGAACCGACCAATTCTTCAAGAGATAAAGTATTGAGGTCTTTTGCTTCTTGTATAGCAGTCACTTTTGCTTCCCATGATCTAGGTAAAGATCTTAAAATTTTTCTAACAAGATCACTGTTAGCATAAGATTTTTCAAATTTTTCAAACCATTAATGATATCAGTAAATCTAGTAAACATATCAGTGATATTTTCAGCTGAATCCATCTTAAATAATTCATACTTATGAACAAGCATATTAATTTTGGATTCCTTGACTTGATTAGTACCCTCATGGGTGACTTCAAGTCTATCCCAAATCTCTTTAGCAGACATGCAAGTAGATATACGGTTAAACTCATTTGCATCAAGAGAACAATAAAGAACATTCATAGCTTTTGCATTTAATTGAGCTAATTTCTTATCTTGCTCATCCCATTCTGATTCAGGCTTTGCAATATCAATATTATCAATCTTAACAGTGGGTGTGTGGTCCATTATTATGATTCCCCATAAATCATAATCAAGTGCTTGAATGAAGATTTTCATTCGTGCTTTCCAATATGTGTAATTTGTCCATTGAACAAAGGTGGTCTATTAGTTGATTGTCCTTCAGTCAACATAGATCCCATTTGGATTACTACTGATCTTTAGCTCCAAGCTTTTCAAAGCTATAGAAATCAAGAGCACGCTGCTCTGATACCACTTGTTGCCCAGATGTAGCAACCCAAGAGGGGGTGAATTGGGTTTTTAAAATTAATTACTAGCGCAGATATGTGCTTAATCACTAATTAAAAATTAGTTTGCAGCGGTGTAGTGGAGTGCACGAAACAAAACACAGAATAAGCAATCACAAACACAATAGGGTTTATAGTGGTTCGGTGCCAAACTCGGCTCCTACGTCCACTCCCCAAAAACCCTTTGGGAATTTCACTAATCGTATCACAACGATTACAACCCTAGCCTTCCTGGCTAGTCCTCTTGTTTTACGCACAAGGCAGCCAAACCCCTAGCCTTCCCGGCTAGTCCTCTTATTTTACGGCACAAGGCAGCCAAACCCCTAGCCTTCCCGGCTAGTCCTCTTATTTTACGGCACAAGAAAGCCAAACCCCTAGCCTTCCCGGCTAGTCCTCTTGTTTACGGCACAAGGAAGCCAAACAACAATCTTAGGGTTATCTCTAACCCTATTACAAGAATTTAGAATAGATAACAAATAGCTCCTAACTTGAGCAAATATTCAAAGAATACTTTACAAATTTGAAGCAAATCTTCAGCAATGAATGTGGATCTCCGAGGTAGCTGAAGACTTTGAATGCTTCACGGATCTGGACGACTTGAGCAAGGATTGAAGTTTGTCAACTTCACAGCACAAGAACTTGCTCTTCAACACTCCGAAAAATATGCAATGAACACTCTCTTTTGATTTCTTTCTTTCTCTTTTTCTTTTTCAGATTTTCAAAGATTCGTCAACAAAAATCATCAAGAATCATCAAGGTGTTCCTTTGATCACATTTATTTAAACCAAAACAAAAATAATGTCCATTAGACACATTGGTAAATAAGAGAAATTAAAAACGGAAGAAATATAACCGTTTGAATTTATTTCCCTAAACATTGATTGCATTTAATCTTTTGGCAAAGAAAGATCTCTGTCAAACACCAAAAGAAAATGTCAGTAACCATGAAAACAGAAATATAATTAAAAGAGAGAGAGCATTTAATATTTGAGGGAGATGGTTGGCTGGACATAATTTCCAGCTAACTCCTTGAAGTCGTGCGGCCATGGAAGAAAAGGGAGAAGAGCTAGAGCTAGCTAAGCAAGCAAAGCTAGCTAAACATCCTGTTGGCCCAGATGGCAACCCAAGAGGGGGGGGGGTGAATTGGGTTCTTAAAAAATTTAAGACTTTTTGATAATTAAATGATTAGTTAGCAAGATGTGCAAGTGAGATTAACTAATACGCAATGAACAAGCAGTTAATAAAGAGAGATAGAGATAGAAAAAATTAGGCACGGCAAACACAAAGCAATTTTATATGGTTCGGCGCAACCAGCACCTACGTCCACTCCCAAGCTTCACTTGGGTCCACACTATAATCTCTCTAGATTACAGCCGAGTTTTTTCCAAGCTCACAACTCAAACTTGTTTTTTACCGGGTGCACAACAACCCAGCTGGTTTTAACTCGGGCTTACCAGCACAAAACCCTACAAGTTGTTTTTCTAGGGCTCACAACCAACCCAACACAAGCACTCCGGCTTGTAACGAGGTATACCAACCTCCACTAATTCAATCCACAGATTGAATCAGCAAGCAAATAATAAAGATTGTGTTTGAACATAAAGTGCTCCCTTTGAGCAGATATACAAATTAAGTACAAAATATTAAAAGGTTAGAAAAGCCTGATAATTTTGCTGATGGTAGATGCTTGGGCTTTCTCCCTTCTTCTCTTCAACTCCTCTAGAAGTGTGGAATCACGCCTCAGCTAGATTCTTCACGGTAGAAGTCTTTGGAGTTGAGATGAAGCTTTTTCTTTTGAAAATCCGCAGATTTGACCTTTGAAACGCACTTGGATTTTCTTCTGGCTTTTGTGGAATGATGAGAAGGAGTAGACGAATCTTTCACTTGGATTTCACTCCTTTTGAAACACTCCTCTTTGAGCTAAAAGATTTTTTCACTAAGCTCTTTTTCCCTCTTTTCAAATGATATTCTTTTCTCTCTTTTTGATTTTCTCTGGGTTGTTTTGATTTGAAAAGAACTCCTCTATTTATAGAATCTGCAAAAATATATCCGTTAGAGACAGGGAAAAATAGCCGTTATTCAAAAATCTTACCGTTGGGGCTGATGTGTCAACATTAAAAATCGCGCCCAGAATTCGCGGAGTCGACTCGAGCTCTGAGGGAGTCGGCTCGAGGTCGATTACCAAAAATAGAAACATTTTAACCATTGAGGGGTCGACTCGCGAAAACATAAGTGTCGGCTCCTGAAAGTCGGGAGTCGACTCGAGGAATACTGGGAGTCGACTCGAGAAGTGCTAAAAAACATGGGTTCTGTTGTTTGAGCGGAGTCGGCTCGCACAGACAGGAGTCGGCTCGCAAGAATTCAGGGGTCGACTCTTGAAAACCAAGGGTCGACTCGAGAAACTCAGGCAAACTGGGGAGTCGACTCGGAAACTCATGAGTCGGCTCGGGACCGATACAAAAATCAGAAAAATGTTCTGATTGAGTTTAAAACTTGTCCCAATTAAATTTAAAATATAAATTTGACTTGAATACATTAAATATGACATTTAACATGGATTCAAGACATGTTTCAAGAATTCATCGATTGAAATATAATGTAAAAATTCCTTTTTGAAATCCTTTGAGCATACAACTTGAAACTTCTTTTTCTAACAGTTCAAAATTCATTTGATATAACTATTGAAAGTTCATTCCTTTCAATTTGAATAAGCTCAAGGGTTTTTGATAAATAAACATATTGTATTCTTTAAGATACTCATGGCTTTTGGGAATCATCAAAATCAATAAAGTTGGGGCATTTATGTTTCAATAATTTCTCAACAATCTCCCCCTTTTTGATGATTGACAAAAACATTGAGTATATGCATTATAAAATTGAAAAAATTTGTGATTCCAAAATCAACTTTTGTGTTCATGGAAAGGCTCCCCCTCAATGAGGTAGCTCCCCCTATGAACCTTAATCTTATAAATCATTCAAAATTTTTCAAAATCAAAAACTTAAGCAATTCTTTCTTTATGACATTCAATTTATCTCTTCCCCTTATATGAAACATATTTTCTTTTTTTTTTAATTCTCCCCCTTATTTAATTAGGGCAATTAAAAAGATGATGCAATATACGATTAACTCATATAAATCTCTCCCCCTTTTTTGTAATCAACAAAAAGGTTGAGATGCATCAGAGCATCAAATTGATTAACCTCATTCGAATTCATTCAGCATCTTAGTTATCAATTGAGTATTGAGATATTCAAAATTATATCAATTTAAACATAAGCATTCAAAGATATTCAAGGGTACTCACAATTGAAATAGACAAAAGTGAAGCATCAAACATTTTCATTACTTCAAAATGAAAGTACATGGAAATATAAACTTGTACAGAAAGTAAATTTACTACATCAAAAGGGTTACATGAAAACTTAAAATTCCTTCTTGTGATTCTATTCAAATGATCTACAATTTGCTTCATTCCCTCGCATTGAAGCCTTACATAGTCTTTAAGTTTTTCATCAACAAATGTGCAAGCAGAGGTGATTTTCTCTTGAAGCTCTGCGTTGCATTGTGAGTAAGTCTCTGAATCCCCGCAAATGTCCTTAAGCTCTCCAAAGATGTTCTTTAAATTTTCACTTAAGGAACCGGAAGATGAGCTAAGAGTGGACTCAATCAATGCAACACGATCACTAAGAGAATACAATGCTTCTTTTAAGTTCATATACTTGTCATTAAATTCATCTTTCAATCTCTTTTCTTGATCACATAACTCAGACTTGAATAAAGATCGAAGTTGATCCAACTGAGTATCAGAAAAACTAGCAGATGAAACAGTGGAAGACTGTGCAGGATCAATAGTAGGAGCTGGGGTAGGATCTGCAGTAGGAGCTGGAATAGAATCTGGAATAGATGAATGCTGAGGAGGCTCCGGAGATGAGTGTCTCAAGGAAGATCTGGGTGCCTCTGCATCTAAGTCTCTATCCTCAGTAGCAGTCTTTCTTTCCCAACTTCCATTTTTCTTAATAAATCCCATGCGATGAATTGTAGCCAAAGTATAATAATCAGTATGTCTTAGCTCTTTCTTTGGCTCACCATCACTAAACACAATCCCTTGGCTAAGAATAATTTGGTCAATACCATGCCATAGGGTAAGCTTGATTTCTTCTTCCCACTACAGTCTGCAATATACCAAATCATCATCCTAGGCAGATTGATTGGTTTTCCTGATACAACAGCATCCATGATAAAGATATCTCGTTCTGAAACATAGTCAAACCGGCCTGTTTTGGGAAATAAGATCCGGCTGCAAATATTGTGTAGAAGCCTTAGTTCCAATGGTAGTTGACTTGCAAAGACTTCCTCAAATCCCTCAAAGTTACGGTTCAATAGACGATTGAGAGCAGGAGACCTATCTTCAGGTGCAAATGTAGACGGTCCAGATAATGGTAATTTCAAAAGTCTAGAAAGAATGGAGGATGTAATATTTAAACTGATGCCTCTAACCTTGCTTACAAGGCCATCATCTCCTCTAGACAAGTTCTTGTAAAATTCTTTGACCAAGGCAGGATAGGTTGGGCAATCCAAAGAACAAATATAGTCAAAACCCATCTCGATTAGCTGCCTACCAATGATAAATCCCTCATTCTCAAACATCTCGAAATCCACTTTCCTTCCCGTGGTTACTATCCTACTGGCTAGGAGATCTACCTGGGGGTTAGGAGTTGGAGCTGGAGCTGGGGGATCACTAGCCGAAGGCGTAGAAGAGGAATCCGTTGACGGCTCGCGGACGGGTCGTCGACGGTCCTTTTTCTCTTCACACCGGCGCCACTCGAGCTTGCTCCTCGGGTTTTAGGGGCCATTGATCTTGAAGGATTGTTTAATCAGGGTTAATTGAAGTTTGGAGGGTTTTGGGAAAGTTTTGGAGAGGATTTGGAAGATTTTGGAAGAATGGAATGTCCGTCGGGTCGACTCGTGCCCTAAATAAATCGACTGGGACCACGTCGAGTCGACTCGCGCAAAGTGTGGAGTCGGCTCGCGACAAGTCACAGAGCACGGACACGATCTCGAGTCGACTCGCTCAGAGGAGGGGTCGACTCCTGAGTTTCAGCAGAAACTCGAGTCGACTCCGAAACTCTCGAGTCGGCTCCCGGACAAATTCAGAGAAAAATTAGATTGAGATTCAGAGAATCCGAAATAAGTTCCAAAATTGATCTTTGAGTATGATTAAAAATCATGGACTTAGAGAGATCAAATTGATATGAGTTCTAGATAAGATTTCCTTAAGATTGAAAGAATTCTAGATATATTTCCTTAAGATTTCAAAATTTACTCAAAAGGGTTACAAATTCCTAATTCTCCTCTAAGATAACAAAATCTTTCTTCATTTAAAGGTTTAGTGAATATGTCAGCTAATTGTTCTTCTGTGTTTACATAGTCTAAACAAATTTCATCATTAGCTACATGTTCCCTAATAAAATGATATCTAATTTCTATGTGTTTTGTTCTTGAATGTTGAATCGGATTTTTAGTTAAGTTAATTGCGCTAGTGTTATCACATCTTATGGGAGTTTTATCAAGTGTGATACCATAGTCTTCAAGTTGTCGCTTAATCCATAGGATTTGCGCACAGCAACTTCCAGCTGCTACATATTCAGCTTCAGTAGTTGATAATGCAACTGAATTTTGCTTTTTGCTAAACCATGTGATTAAGTTACTTCCTAAGAATTGGCATGCACCACTTGTGCTCTTTCTATCTAATTTACATCCAGCATAATCAGAATCTGAATATGCAATTAGGTTTAATGTGGAATCTCTAGAATACCATAAACCTACATTTTTAGTTCCATTTAGATATCTTAAAATTCTTTTAACAGCTATTAAATGTGATTCTTTAGGTTCAGATTGAAATCTAGCACATAAACATACTGAAAACATGATATCTGGTCTACTTGCTGTTAAATAAAGAAGGGATCCGATTATACCTCGATAATACTTTTGATCAACCTTTTTACCTTCTTCATCTTTGTCCAGCTTGCATGAAGGACTCATTGGAGTTCCGAGGGGTTTCATTGTTTCCATACCAAACTTTTTGAGTAGTTCTCTTGTGTATTTGGTTTGGTTGATAAAGATTCCCTCTTGCTTTGTTTGATCTGGAGTCCAAGGAAGAAGTTGAGTTCTCCCATCATGCTCATCTCGAATTCTCCCTGCATCAACTTTGCAAATTCTTGACAAAGAGATCGTTAGTAGCACCAAAAATAATGTCATCTACATATATTTGTACTACAAGTAAATCTTTACCTTTTCTTTTCAAAAATAAGGTTTTATCAACATTTCCTCTTGTAAAATCATTTTCTATTAAGAATTTACTTAACCTATCATACCAAGCTCTAGGTGCTTGTTTCAAACCATATAAAGCTTTGTGCAATTTAAAAACGTGATTTGAAAACTCGTGATCTTCAAAACCTGGTGGTTGTTCTACATAAACTTCTTCATTAATAAGTCCATTTAAAAATGCGCTTTTACATCCATTTGAAATAAGTTAATGTTCATATGACATGCAAATGCAAGTAATAGCCTAATGGCTTCTAATCTAGCTACAGGTGCAAAGGTTTCATCAAAATCAATACCTTCTTCTTGATTATAACCTTTAGCAACCAATCTAGCTTTGTTTCTAATTACAATGCCATTTTCATCTAGTTTATTTCTATAAACCCATTTTGATCCTATTACTGAATGATTTTTAGGTCTTTCAACTAAGGTCCAAACATTATTTCTTGTAAATTGATTTAGTTCTTCTTGCATAGCTAACATCCAATTATTATCTTTTTCAGCTTCTTCAATAGTTTTAGGTTCAATTTGTGAAACAAATGCAAGATGATTACTAATATTTCTCATGTATGATCTAGTCCTTATTCCTTGAGATGGATCGCCTATAATCAATTCCTTAGGATGACTATGAGCATATCTCCAGTCTCTTGGAAGATCTACATCATTATGATCAATATTGACATCATCGTCCTTATGTGAATCATCATCTTTAGCTCTTGTTCATGATCAGAAGATACTTCAATATTAAGTTTTTCAAGATCTTTTTCAATTATGTTTGTATCTTCCTCATCATCAATCTTTTCAGATCCAGTTGCTAAAGATTCATCAAAAACATGTATGGATTCTTCAACTACTAAGGTTTTCTTGTTAAAGATTCTATATGCCTTACTAGTTGTTGAATAACCTAGAAAAATTCCTTCATCAGATTTAGCATCAAATTTTCCTAAGTTGTTTTTACCATTATTATGAATGAAACATTTACATCCAAATGCATGAAAGTATTTTATATTTGGTTTTCTTTCATTCCATAATTCATAAGGTGTTTTCTTTAATATTGGTCTTATTAAAGCTCTGTTTAATATGTAACATGCTGTGTTAATTGCTTCCGCCCAAAAATACTTTGGTAAGTTGCTTTCACATAGCATGGTACGGGCCATGTCTTCTAGAGTCCTATTTTTTCTTTCAACTACACCATTTTGTTGTGGAGTCCTAGGGGCTGAAAAATTATGATTAATTCCATTTTCAGTGCAGAAATTTTCAAAAAGGTGATTTTCAAATTCTGTTCCATGATCACTTCTAAGAGATACTATAGTAGTGTTTTTCTCATTTGTGACTTTCTTAAAGAATTTCAGGAAATTGAGAAAGTCTCATCTTTGTGAGCTAAAAATATTACCCAAGTATATCTAGAATAATCATCTACAATCACTAGACCATATTTCTTTCCTCCTAGACTTGTGGTTCTAGTTGGTCCAAAAGGTCCATGTGAAGTAGCTCTAGTCCCCTAGAAGTTGAAACAATGTTTTTAGATTTAAAAGAACTTCTAGTTTGTTTTCCAAATTGACATGCATCACATATTTTATTATTTTCAAAATCTAGTTTAGGTACCTTTAACTAAATCCATTTTAATTAGTTTTGAAATAAGATGTGTGCTTGCATGACCTAATCTACGATGCCACAACCAACTAATTTCATTTATGTTAGCATTGTCAGCAATTAAGCAATGATCACTCAAGATAATTTTTCCAAGTCAACTAAGTAAACATTGCCATGTCTATAACCAGTAAATACAATGCTATCATCAATAGAATTAGTTACAGTGCATATAGAAGATTTAAATGATACATTAAAATTTTTATCACATAATTGACTTATGCTAATTAGATTATGCTTCAAACCATTAACATAAAGTACATTATCAATACTATAGATGGAGTTATGCGAACTTTACCAAGGCCCATAATTTGACCTTTACCGTTGTCGCCAAACGTCACAACTCCACCTTTCTTTTCTTCCAGGGTGATGAATTCATCTTTGTCACCCGTCATATGTCTTGAGCAGCCACTATCAAGGTACCACTTTTTCTTTGATCTTTTGGCTACAAGACATTCCTGCAATATCATCAAACTTTATGCTTAGGTACCCAAGCTTTCTTGGGTCCTTCATGGTTAGCAGCAATAAAAATAGTTCCTTTCGGAACCCATATTTTCTTAGCTTTAATATTTACTTGTTATTATTTTTAACGTTTTACATTCAAATGATTTATGACCTTTTCATTGCATTTGAAACAAGTTATATTACTTTGGTTGGCTTTTACAAAAATATTCTTTAGGGATTTCTGTTTCCTTAAAGTGTTATATCCTAAACCAGCTTTGTCAAAAACTGCTTTTTGACTATCTAGGATCATGTTAAGTTTAGTTGAACTTAAGGTGAATTTCTCAACTATGTCTTTATATTTTTAACATCTTTCTTCAATTTCTTTAGCTTGCTGTTCTTTATCTAAAGCTAAAGCTTTTAAATCTTTAGTTGAGTTTTAGTTTCAGATTTTAATGAATCTTTTTCTTGATTAAGATTATCTCTTTTTTCCTAAGTTCTTCTTTTTCATAGTTAAGTTCTTAACTTCTAAAGCTAACTCATGCTAAACTAATATTGTCATTCTTCAAAGACTTATACAAAGATTAAAATCAATCGTTCATTGAAAGCCTCAAACATTTCATCAAAGTAAAATCATCATTTGAGTTTTCAGAACTTACCTCATTGTCGTTGTCGTCGTCGTTGGCCATGAAACAAATGTTGGCAACTTCCTTTTGCTCTTCTTCTTCCGACGAGGAAGATTCTTCAGACCATGTTGCCATATAAGCTTTCTTCTTTTTCTTGTAGGCCTTCTTTAGTAAAGGACAGTCATACTTGAAGTGCCCTGGCTTTTTGCACTCATAACACACTAAGGGCTCTTTTTCTTTCTCTTTCTCCTTGTCCTTTTTCCTTTTCTCCTTCAAATCTTGTTCTTTCTTTTTATTGAAGGGCCTTTTTCTCATAAACCTTCTGAATTTCTTGGCCAAGAGAGCAGTTTCTCATCATCTTCATCATTACTTTCACTGCTGCTCTCTTCCATTTCTGCAGTCTTGAGGGCAAAAGTTTTCTTCTTTTTGTTTCCTCCTCAACATGCTGCTTCATTGTTAGCTCGTGGGTCATTAAGGATCCTAGAAGCTCCTCTAAAGGTAGTGCATTGAGGTCTTTGCTTCTTGGATGGCAGTGACTTTTGCTTCCCACGATCTTGGTAGTGACCTAAGAATTTTACGCACAAGATCAGCATTAGTATAAACTCTACCAAGACTTTTCAGACCATTCACAATATCAGTAAATCTAGTGAACATGCATGTGATGGTTTCAGTTTGTTCCATAGTAAATAATTCATATTTGTGAACCAAAATGTTTATTTTTGATTCCTTTACTTGGTTTGTTCCTTCATGAGTAATTTCCAACCTATCCCAAATTTCTTTTGCGGAATTACAAGTTGAGATTCGGTTGAATTCATTTGATCTAAGGAACAATACAAAATATTAATGGCTTTAGCATTTAATTGTGCCATTCTATCATTATCATTCCAATCCCTTTCGGGTTTAGGAACAATAGTGCCATCAATTAAGTGTGTGGGTGTACTAGGTCCATTAATTATAACACCCCAAAGCTCATAATCAGAAGCTTGAATGAATATCCTCATTCTAGCTTTCCAATAAGAATAGTTTGAGCCATTAAAAAGTGGAGGTCTATTCGTAGAATGACCTTCAGCAAAACTTGACCCAATTTGTGTTGCCATTTGGATCTTTAGCCCTTGATCGTGAGATCAAATTCTAAATGAGCACTAGCTCTGATACCAATTGTTGGCCCAGATGGCAACCCAAGAGGGGGGGGTGAATTGGGTTCTTAAAAAATTTAAGACTTTTTGAAAATGATTAGTTAGCAAGATGTGCAAGTGAGATTAACTAATACGCAATGAACAAGCAGTTAATAAAGAGAGATAGAGAGAAAAAATTAGGCACGGCAAACACAAAGCAATTTTATAGTGGTTCGGCGCAACCAGCACCTACGTCCACTCCCAAGCTTCACTTGGGTCCACACTATAATCTCTCTAGATTACAGCCGAGTTGTTTTCCAAGCTCACAACTCAAACTTGTTGTTTTACCGGGCGCACAACGAACCCAGCTGGTTTTAACTCGGGCTTACCAGCACAAAACCCTACAAGTTGTTTTTCTAGGGCTCACAACCAACCCAACACAAGCACTCCGGCTTGTAACGAGGTATACCAACCTCCACTAATTCAATCCACAGATTGAATCAGCAAGCAAATAATAAAGATTGTGTTTGAACAATAAAGTGCTCCCTTTGAGCAGATATACAAATTAAGTACAAAATATTAAAAGGTTAGAAAAGCCTGATAATTTTGCTGATGGTAGATGCTTGGGCTTTCTCCCTTCTTCTCTTCAACTCCTCTAGAAGTGTGGAATCACGCCTCAGCTAGATTCTTCACGGTAGAAGTCTTTGGAGTTGAGATGAAGCTTTTCCCTCTTTTGAAAATCCGCAGATTTGACCTTTGAAACGCACTTGGATTTTCTTCTGGCTTTTGTGGAATGATGAGAAGGAGTAGACGAATCTTTCACTTGGATTTCACTCCTTTTGAAACACTCCTCTTTGAGCTAAAAGATTTTTTCACTAAGCTCTGTTTTTCCCTCTTTTCAAATGATATTCTTTTCTCTCTTTTTGATTTTCTCTGGGTTGTTTTGATTTGAAAAGAACTCCTCTATTTATAGAATCTGCAAAATATATCCGTTAGAGACAGGAAAAATAGCCGTTATTCAAAAATCTTACCGTTGGGGCTGATGTGTCAACATTAAAAATCGCGCCCAGAATTCGCGGAGTCGACTCGAGCTCTGAGGGAGTCGGCTCGAGGTCGATTACCAAAAATAGAAATTTTAACCATTGAGGGGTCGACTCGCGAAAACATAAGTGTCGGCTCCTGAAAGTCGGGAGTCGACTCGAGGAATACTGGGAGTCGACTCGAGAAGTGCTCAAAAAATATGGGTTCTGTTGTTTGAGCGGAGTCGGCTCGCACAGACAGGAGTCGGCTCGCAAGAATTCAGGGGTCGACTCTTGAAAACCAAGGGTCGACTCGAGAAACTCAGGCAAATGGGGAGTCGACTCGGAAACTCATGAGTCGGCTCGGGACCGATACAAAAATCAGAAAAATGTTCTGATTGAGTTTAAAACTTGTCCCAATTAAATTTAAAATATAAATTTGACTTGAATACATTAAATATGACATTTAACATGGATTCAAACATGTTTCAAGAATTCATCGATTGAAATATAATGTGTAAAAATTCCTTTTTGAAATCCTTTGAGCATACAACTTGAAACTTCTTTTTCTAACAGTTCAAAATTCATTTGATATAACTATTGAAAGTTCATTCCTTTCAATTTGAATAAGCTCAAGGGTTTTTGATAAATAAACATATTGTATTCTTTAAGATACTCATGGCTTTTGGGAATCATCAAAATCAATAAAGTTGGGGCATTATGTTTCAATAATTTCTCAACACATCCAAGCTAGCTAGCTAGCAAACCAGGCTCCACGGCAAGAAGGAATCAGCCTAAAAAGTGGAATAAAGTAGCTAGCAAATAAGCTAGCTCTTCCCAACATTCTCACGGCTAAACAATGCATTCGGATAAAGTAGTTAGCTTTAGAGCTAACTCAATGAAAAGGTTTCATGCATTAATAGAAAAGTAGTTAGCTACTTGGCTAGCTAAGGCACAAGAACCCAACATTTTCATGAACATAGAGCTTTTGAAAATTAGCTAGCTCTTTAGTTAGCTATCTTAAAAGTGCATGAGGCCAGGTTAAAAGTAGTTAGCTCTAGAGCTAACTCAATTCAAAATCATGCGCCCAGGGAATGAAAAGATTTGTTAAAGTAGTTAGCTTGTTAGCTAACTAGATAAAAAGTGATCTTATTCATGACAAAAGTAGCTAACTTGTTGGCTAACTCCATCCAAAAGTTTCATGCAACATGGAGGGAGAAAAGAAAAAGTAGCTAGCTGTTAAGCTAACTGCTTTCACAATTCATTCGGCCAAGAGTAACAAAAGAACAATCTAGTTAGCTTGTTAGCTAACTTAGTTAAAGTTTCATGCAAACCGTCCAAGGGGAAGCTAGCTCGCCAGCTAGCTTGAATTAAACTCCATTCGGCCAAGAGAATCCTGCAAGAAAAATAGTTAGCTCTAAGGAACATCAAGCCAACTCATGAAGCTAACCAGCTAGCTGCCTAGCTAGCTGATTCCAAGAACCATTCGGCCAACAAAAAAATTCTGCAGTAAATAGTTAGCTTACAAAGGTTAACAGTTAGCTAAGGAGAGGAGAGAAGTTAGCTCACAAGCTAACTTAATATAGAGTCCATTCGGCCAGCCTGTTACAAGGAAGAATAGCTAGCTTATAAGCCAACTCAAATTGTTCATGGTTCGGCCAGGCTTATTTGTGAGAGGAAAAATGGTTAGCTAGCAAGTGGAGGAAGCTAGCTAAGGAAGGAAATAAGCTAGCTCACATGCAAATAATCCAAGGAATAAAGAATCAATTAGCTATATTCAAGGTAAGAGAAAATAAGCTTCTATGTAACAAATAAAATTTTGCTTGATAAGGCTCACCTGTATGACACTTGTACATCCCTGCAATAATTTTAATTTTCATAATAAACTTAGTGTTAATTGTTTTGTAATCATCAAAATCAATCTAGGGGCCAACAGAGTGGTACATCGATACTGAGCTACCAGACATGTCTGCTCTAATAAGAACATGTTCTCATCATATACTCCTATCAATGGTAGAAATTTGGTCATGGGTAACTCCGCTACATCCAAGATAGAAGGACTTGGCCGCATCGTTATGAAGATGACATCTGGCAAGGAGCTTCTACTGAATGATGTGCTACATGTCCCTGACATCCGGAAGAATCTCATATCAGGCTCCCTCCTAAGCAAACATGGCTTTAGGATGGTCTTTGAGTCTGATAAATTTGTACTCACTAAGGGGGGATATTTATTGGAAGGGGTTACTTGAATAATGGATTATTCAAGGTGAATGTAATGACTGTACACAGAAACCTTGAAATGAATAAAGCTTCTTCTTCTGCTTATATGATTGACTCCTTTGTTTATGGCATGATAGATTAGGACATGCGAATTTTAATTCATTACGAAAATTAATGAAATTAGAATTATTACCTAATCATGAAATCGATCCACATTACAAGTGTGAAGTGTGTGTTGAAGCTAAGTTAGCAAAAACACCATTTCCATCAGTTGAAAGAAATACTGAACCTCTTGACTTAATTCACAGTGATCTATGTGACTTAAAGTCAATTCAAACTAGAGGAGGTAAAAAGTATTTTATAACATTTATAGATGATTCAACAAGATACTGCTATGTGTATCTACTAAAGTCTAAAGATGAGGCTTTAGAAATGTTTAAATGTTATAAGAATGAAGTTGAAAATCAACTTGGCAAAAGATTAAGGCCATAAGGAGTGATAGAGGTGGTGAATATGATGCACCTTTTGACGAATTTTGTCAGGAGCATGGCATTATTCATCAAACTACTGCTCCTTATTCGCCTCAATCTAATGGAATTGCGGAACGTAAAAACCGCACATTAAAAGAAATGATGAATGCTATGTTAATAAATTCTGGTACACCACAGAATTTATGGGGAGAAGCAATTCTCTCAGCAAATCATATTCTTAATAAGATACCTCTTAAGAAGAAGGAAGTGACTCCATATGAGTTATGGAAAGGAAAGAAGCCTTCTTACAATTACTTAAGAGTGTGGGGGTGTCTAGCTAAAGTAGCTATTCCGGACCCCAAAAAGGTCAAAATAGGACCTAAAACTGTTGATTGTATATTTATCGGATATGCACATAATAGTAGTGCATATCGCTTTCTTGTATAAATCAGATATAACTGATATACAGAAAAATACAATCATGGAATCAAGGAATGCAACATTCTTTGAAATATATTTCCAAGTAAAAGGAAATTAGAAATAAGTTCAAATAAAAGAACTTATGATAATACTGCTAGTAGTAGTCATCAGGAAGAATATCCTGAAGATGAACCCAGACGCAGTAAGAGACCAAGAGTTGCTAAGTCCTTTGGTCCTGATTATGTAACTTATATGTTACAAGATGAACCTCAGACATTCAAAGAGGCAATGTCTAATCCAGAAGCACCCTTTTGGAAAGAAGCTGTCAATAATGAAATTGAGTCCATCATGCATAATCATACCTGGGAGTTGGTAGACCTACCATCTGGTATGAAACCTTTAGGGTGCAAGTGGATATTTAAGAAAAAGCTAAAAGCTGATGGATCAATTGACAAGTATAAAGCCAGATTAGTGGCTAAGGGCTTCAAACAAAAAGAAGGTATAGACTTCTTTGATACCTATTCACCAGTAAGTAGAATAACATCTATAAGAATGTTAATCGCTTTTGCAGCCATTAACAATCTTGAAATTCATCAAATGGATGTTAAAACTGCTTTTCTGAATGGTGAATTAGATGAAGAAATATACATGGAACAACCTGAGGGATTTATTGTTCCAGGACAAGAAAAGAAGGTGTGTAGACTTGTTAAATCCTTATATGGATTAAAGCAAGCACCTAAGCAATGGCATATAAAATTTGATAATGTAATGTTATCAAATGGATTCAAAATAAATGAATGTGACAAATGCATATATGCCAAATCCCTATCTGAAGGGTATGTGATAATCTGCTTATATGTAGATGACCTGTTAATCATTGGTAGTAATACTGAAATGATTAAACAGACTAAGAAAATGTTGATCAAACATTTTGATATGAAAAATATGGGTGTTGCAGATGTTATACTAGGATTCGAATCACTAGAACATCTGAGAAATAATATTATCTCAATCTCATTATATTGAGAAAATATTAAATAAGTATAAAAAGTATGATACTAGCCCGGTGAAAACACCTGTAGATGTTAATCTACATTTGGCTAAGTATACTGGAGAACCCATATCTCAATTGGAATACTCACGTATAATTGGCAGTTTAATGTATGTCATGAATTGTACTCGTCCTGACATAGCATATGCTGTCAATAAGTTGAGTAGATTTACAAGTAATCCAGGTCCAAATCATTGGACAGCTCTAATAAGGGTATTAAGATATCTGCGATATACCCTAAGTTATGGATTACATTATTCAAGATATCCAGCTGTATTAGAAGGATACAGTGATGCAAATTGGATATCTAACACAGAAGATACAAAATCCACAAGTGGATATGTATTCACCTTAGGAGGAGGTGCTGTGTCATGGAAATCTTCTAAACAAACATGTATAGCTCGATCCACTATGGAATCTGAGTTTATTGCCTTAGAAAAGGCAGCTGAAGAAGCAGAATGGCTTCGAAACCTTTTAGAAGATATTCCATGTTGGCCAAAGCCTGTGTCTGCAATATGCATACATTGTGATAGTCAATCGGCAATATGCAGAGCACAGAATAAGATGTATAATGGTAAGTCTAGACATATACGTCGCAGACATAATACCATTAAGCAGTTACTTGAAATTGGTGTAATTTCTATTGACTATGTTCAGTCAAAGAAAAACCTAGCGGATCCATTAACAAAGGGGTTACCAAGAGATCAAGTAAACTGTTTATCGAGGGGAATGGGTTTAAAACCTATAACTAAAAATCTTCATAGTGGATACCCAACCTAGCTGACTGGAGATCCCAAGATCTAGGTTCAAAAGGGACAACTAAATTATGAAGAGACTTGATAGCACTAAGGATGTACAATCCTACTCATTCCTATGATAATTGGTGCTACCTGCTAAAGGTACTAGGATAAGCATTGCTTTTAATGATTCTTATGACATGAACATCATGTGGGGTATAGCAGGATACTCTTAATAAGAATCACCTATGTGAGTGTGAACTGGGCCAATTCTATGAGAATTTTAAGGTTTAATTCTCTGAAGCACTCATGAGACCAGGAGTTGTTCGGGGCCAAAATGAACACAACCATGAGAACCAAAAGAATGCTCGGGAAGAAGTTGCGTGATTGTTATTCTTAGTTTACACAAAACGCTGAAAGGTTCAAGACATCGTGTTCACCTTTTAGCAAGTAAACTCGATAACAACTCACTAAGGAAGGTTCAAAGCCACAAGCTACCTATCCCGATACAACTTCATCCCATTATACTCTCTTTAGTGTGTCTGCATATTCATTTGCATTAAAATCCTTTTATGTGGGGGTTTGCCTTTGCTGATCTTTGATGATCTTTGATCTAAGTCCAATTTCCATTCATGTGGGGGATTGTTGGGTAATGGGCCAAAATAGACCCTAAATACCCTAATGGGCCTTGAAAGCCCATTACCGCCTTATGTGTGTGAATGAGAAATTGCGGGGACATTTAGTCCCATATCGAAAAAATCAAGAAGGAAGGTTCACTTATATGGAAACCACTTCCTTGAAGCTTAAGTTCCTTAGGCTCACCACAAGTGGAGAGCTTGAGGGTGATGCCACACGGCGAAGGCGCAATGGGCGCTTTGTAGGCGCACTTTGCACTTTGCACGTGCATCATCGCGAGGAGCTTGAGGGGCTTTAAATTTTTTCTAGATCAGGATGATCCGACGGTGGAGATGATCGGATCAAGATAAGGGGCTGAGATCAATTGATCGTTGATCGATCGGATGAAGGGTCGAGATGCGGTGATCAAATCACATCGCGATCACGATCCAACGGCTGACACCCGTCGTTGACCAGTCAACAGGACGGTTGGTCACCGTCAAATTGGTGATAAGGCACCCGTCGATCCGGTTGGAGATAAGTCAATTGATCGGCATATCAAAGACATGCTATCTGATAACGTGATCATCAGATCACGATGATGAAAAGGCTTATCAGGATAAGGATAGGCTTATCTGATCGGCTGATCTTCAGATCACAGCCATGAAAAGGCTTATCCGATCGCCTGATCTGAAGATCACGATGTCTAAAGGGCATATCAAGGGTGATAAGCCCTTAACCCTCACATCCTTTGATGAGAATTCAAATTAAATTAAATTCGTAGGGTTGCTTCCAAGGGGCACCTAAAAACCTATAAATAGGACCCTAGACCCTCTCATTTCATTCATCCCAAGCCATTCCGAATTGAGTTCAATTGAGTCTTCTTCTCTAGGCATTTGCATACTTTCCTAAGGATAGTATAGCAATAGTGCATTAAAAAGAGTAGCATTCTTGGTTCGAAAGTTTTGGTGAATTGTAGTGCTGCTTTCATCAAAAGGAGACTGTTGTATCCTGGGAGACAATCGTCATACTGACCGTAAGCACCATTGCGGGACGAAATTGTCTTAAGGACATAGAGTATAACTCTAGCCTCAATCTGATCAATTAGGTAGCCACCATCTGCCACAACCAACACTTATTTTGTTGTATATATTAAGGTCTGTAATCTTTATACATGGAGATATAGAATACAATTAATATGTTTATATGGCAGAAATTTTGCACTATGGGAATTTCATTTTCGAATTTTTGTTGATGGCAAGGGATTTTCTGGAATTCTTGATAGATCAAAGAAGGTAGAAGATGATGAGAAAAAGAAAATTAGTTTGAAAACAAAGAATACACAGAATATTTCTTGGATTCTTAGCTCAGTTGAACCTGATATTGCACTAAGCCTTCGGTCTTTTGATACTACTGCTGATATATGGAATCATCTCAAAGAATTTATTCTCAAGTGAACCAGTCAAGGCAATTCAAGCTTGAATACAAAATAGCCAACGTCAACTAAGAAGATAGGGATATTCACAACTTTGATACTGAAATGTTGAAGTTGTGGACAGAACAAGACATGATTTCCTCTTCTAAGATTTTTGCTACTGCATATACTGAAGTCAAGAAAGAAAGAGATCGCGAAAGAGTGATGTAGTTCCTCACGAAGCTTACCTGAATTTGAGATAACTAGGAAAACATTAATTAATCATGAAAATTTGACAATGGAATCTGTATTGGGACAACTCATTCGTGATGAAACATGCTTAAAGACACAAGCACAACTAGACACAAAAACTAATTCAGCTGATTTTGCATTTCTTGCTTCATGTGGAAGATATCATTCAAAACAAAGGCATGGAAATAAAGAAGATATTCAATGATGTAATAAATTCGGGCATGTACAATCTCTTTGTCGGAAGAGGAATATATGCAACTATTGTAAGAAATCAGGCCATATCATTTTGGAGTGAGGCTTTTAAAAATAAGCAATGAGCCTTTGTTATTATGACCAGTGATCAGAAATCAGAAAACACATCTGAAAATGGTACAAAGATTGCTTGAAGATCTTATGACCATTAGAGGCATGGTTTCAACCTACATTATCAAACTAGGATTGCTTGCTAGCTAGTTTTAGAAGTTATAGTTTACCACTAAAATTGTACAAACCAAGTCTTTTCCTATGCTTAAACGAACATTTGATTTTGATAGAAATAATCACACTTGCAGATCTTGTTTGCATGTAAGGAAGATATAATAGTGGGAATTTTCGTTCAAGGGAAGGTGATGGATATAATTTATAGACCTAACCAAGCCCTTGGTCTCATATTTCTAAGTATACTAAATTCCATTTCTAAGATGGTTAATGTTACAGGTTTTTATCACATGCATTGCACTTGAGAGGCATAGTGGTGCGGGCGCCAGGATCAGACAGAGGTTACTGAGCTCATTATGGGTTTTTGATTGATGTAATTAAACTTTTGATTCCTGTCAATTCATTTGAGTCTAGAGTCATTATAAATTTCTTACTTTATGTTGGTTTAACTTTAAGTACTATAATCAAACTTTGTCAGTATAGTCAAATAATTTTATTTGAGCCAAGTCAAGATTTATTGAGTCAAAGTGTGAGAAGTTGAAGACCCAAGACCATGAAGGACCACATTCATTGTGCCACCTCAGCAACCACATAAAATCCCAGTTAAAGTAGGTACCATCTACTCAATTAAGGTGTCCTAGGATTTTCATGAAGTCATAAAAGAAAGAAAATAAGCCCCCACATAAAATCCCAGTTAAAGTAGGCGCCATCTACTCAATTAGGGCATCCCAAGATTTTCATGAAGTCATCTCAATAAAAGAAAGCAAATAAGCCTCCTATGGAACGTGACTTACCGCCAACCCCTTATGGAAAGCAGAATATGGCGCTATCCCTGATCTCTTTTTCTTGTTTCAAGATGCCGTCTATCTCCTTATTTGGAAAGCCATCCCTGGTTTCTTTCCATTATTTCAAGATGTCGCTTATCTCCTTATTTAGAAACTATATGACACCCTTATTTCTTTTTTTTCATGTAATTCAAGGGTTAGGGTTTATTATAAAAACCTCTTCCTTCTTCTTATAGAGAACAAGTGATGATTAATGAAAAAGAGTCTTTTTTTCTATTTTTCTGTGCTCCTGAGCATTGACACTCTGTGAGAGAGAGGATGAGAAGCCCAACAAATACCCATACTAACACTTATTCTAAGCATCTTAGCCCTAAGATGCTAAGGTGCTACGATCCTTAGATGAAGTCCTCCTTGCCTTTGGAATCATCTGAAGAAAAGCCGAAATATCCGTGGAAGCATAGCTTTTTCTTCTAAGCGTCCATCCCGGAAGCTGTGTGATCCAATATTTTAGGATGAAGACCATCATTGCATGGTAATCAAACCCATCCCTTCTTATAAGTTTTGTTTTGTTAAAGAAAGAGCATGTTCTAAGTAGTGGTTTCTCAACCCTAAGATCTTATTTTCTTAATTACTTAGTGAATCATTTTCTGCAGGTAGTTACTTTACTCTTCGCATATTCATCCTTCGTTTATTCTTACTCGTTTCAAAAAGTAAAGCACCTTAAAATCTGAATCATTATTCTACATTAATCTCTTGTATGGTACATCCCGCATCAGTTTGGTATCAGAGTAGGCTAGGACATGTTCATGCATAGTGCTAAAATTTTCTAATCATCTAATTAATCTTCATTAAATATGTAATTTTTTTCTTATTTTAGATCTACAATATAAAAAAATAATATATATATATATATATATATATATTTTACTTTAGGTTTTAATATGTGTGTGCATGCATCACTAAATTCACTTAAGGGCCATTTCTCTATCTCAGGTAAGGAAAGGATTTCATTACCTTTCCTTGGGCCCAAAACAACCACCCTCATTTCGATCCCAAGCCTAATTAAAATTGAGTAGAAACCTAAAGCAAAGCTAAGAATACCCACATGGTTGAGTTTCAAGTATTGTGATAAAATTAGTGTACTCAATCCTTCAGTTATTTCTTGAAAGTGGTGTCTAAGGCTAGGAGTCCGACGGCAAATGCCTTAAGTAGACTTGTGATTTTCTAATTAGGTCCCTGTGAGAGCGAAGGGAGCCTCCTACAACCCCACATCTTACCTGGCTAGTGGAAAGGATAATTGTTGAGTTGATTATAAGTTGAGTTGATTCATTCTACTTGAGCTTCTATGTTTAAAAATCCTAAAACAAATTTGTGTATTGCATGACCACCAGATCAGTAACCCATTACCATCCACCCTGAGCCCAATTTGGTTTAACCATGGAATCTAATCTTGAAACCCAATTAACGGCCGTTACTAAACAACTTGCCCAACTAAACCATAGGTTCACCCAAATGGAGACACAGGTAAGGACCCTAGAAGAAACCCATAAGACCCATATTGAGCATGAGTTTGAGACACCTCTCAACCCTAGAAGAGCCCCATGCCATGACCCAATCTTGGAGCTTAATTAGAGGAGACCCAATCATGACTTTATGGACCAAGATGAGAGAGCTATTAGGAACATCAGGTTAGAAGCACCTACATTTGATGGCAGTCTTGATCCTAAGGTATACACTGATTGGGAATGAGATATGGACCAGTACTTTAAGTGGTATAAAATGTCTGAAGAGAAGTTTAAGTTTGCTAAATTTAGGTTAGTTCATCAGACTAGACTATACTGGAGGAATGTTGAAAGGATAACTAGGTAAAGGAGAAATATACCCATAGCTACCTGGAGAGTCATGAAACTTAAGCTTATGAAAAAGTATCTCCCCATATCCTATCATCAGAGACTTTTAGATTAATGGCAGATGTTGAGTTAGGGAAGCAAGACCGTATTTGAATACATAGCCAAATTTGATGAATATATCATGAGATGTAGCATAGATGAATATAAAGCCGTGTCCCTATCTAGATTTAGGGCTAGACTACGTGAGGACATTCAGAAGAATTATTTTTAAGAGATGTACATGATCTTGAACAAGCTTATCAGATAGACTACGAGAGATTCCAAAGGGGATCCATAATCTGTCAACCTTAACCCACTAGGAATCGTACCCCTAATCAAAAATCAAGGTCTAGTCAAGTGCACCCAAACTGACCTACTCCTAGCACCCCATTGACCCACAAGAAAGATAAGGATAAGTCACTTGAAGTTCAAAGAAATCCTAATCCTAATGCTCCTTGTTTTAGATGTCATAAATTGGAACACTATGCTAGTCAATGCCCAACCTGATCCCTACACATAGGAGAACTAGAGGAAAAAGATCCTGAACCCACTAATGAGCATGAAGAAGAAGTGTATGAAGCTGGAATACACTTAGTGGATGAATATGAATGAGATGAGAAAGTCATTGAGTCATCTAATTTATTGGGAGTTATTAAATATATCTTGACCCAAACCAAAGAACAAGAGGATTGGCGTAGGACCCATATCCTACAGATATTTGTGAAGTTAGGAGAAAAGGTATGTAAGATCATCATAGAAAGCGAAAGCTGTGTTAATGCCATCTTAACTAGTGCTATCAAAACCCTAGGTTTATCTATGGTTTTTCATCCCAATCCCTATAAGGTATCCTGGTTAGATTCAACTTTCATAACTATTAAATTGAGATGCCAAGTCATGATCCAACTATAATTCTATCAAGAAAAGGTATGGTGTGATGTCTTTCCTATGGGAGTTAGCAGTATCATCTTAGGTCAACCTTGGTTATATGACCATGATGCTACCCTGTATGGTCGATTCAACTCCTACTCCTTTAACCACCATGGAAAGAAGCTTGTGATAAACCCAACTTACCTAAGGATTACATTAAAGGAAATCTAGTAACCTAAAAAAAAAGAAAACAGAATTAAATCTGATCAGCGCTAAAGAACTAGAATGCGAGATCACTGAGGGTTCACTAGTTTGGATCTTAACTACTAGAAAAATTCATGATCAAACCTAAAAAGAACAACCTCAGAAGGTAGTAGAATTTTTGAAAGAGTTTCAAAATGTTTTTCCTGAAGAACTTCCTGATCAATTACCATCTTTAAGGGACATACAACAAACTATAGATCTAATCCCGGGAGCCACTTTGTCTAATCTTTCACATTATAGGATAAATCCCACTGAGCACTTAGAATTATAAAAATAGGTTGGAGAACTTCTCAAGAAAGAATTTATTAGGGAAAGTCTGAATTCATGTGCAGTACCTACCCTTTTAACCCCCAAGAAAGATGGCATTTGAAGGATGCACATTGATAGTCGAGCCATTAACAAAATAATAGTTAAGTATTAATTTTTTATTCCCGTTTTGATGACATGCTAGATATGATAGCTGAAGCAACTATTTTCTCTAAGATTGACCTTAGGAGCGGCTATCACCAAGTTAGGATCAGACCCGAGGATGAGTGAAAAAAAAAACTTTTAAGACTAAGGATGATCTTTATGATTGGGTAGTAATACCTTTTGGATTGTCCAATGCTCCTGGAACTTTCATGAGGATCATGACCCAAGTTCTAAGAACGTTCATTGAAAGATTTGTTATGGTTTATTTTGATGATATTTTAATTTACAATAGGACTAAAGAAGACCACCTAAGCCATGTTCGACAAGTTTGTCAAGTCCTTAGGAAAGATAGCCTCTATATCAATTTGAATAAATATGAGTTCTTGACCAATAGAGTCACCTTTGTCCATAGTTGAGTGGCCAATACCTACTAGTATACATGATGTGCATAGCTTTTATGGCCTTGCTACATTCTATAGACAATTTATTCATGGATTTAACTCTATAGTTACACCCATCAATGATTGCATTAGGAAGAAAACCTTTGAATGGACTAAAGCTGCAGATAAAGCCTTCCTAGACATTAAGAAAAAGATGACCCAAGCACTCATTTTGAGGTTACCCAATTTTTCAAAGGTCTTTGAGGTTGCTTGTCATGCTTCTGGAGTGGGTATAGGAGTCCTAAGTCAAGAAAATCATCTGATAGCCTTCTTTAGTGAGAAATTGAATGAGACTAAGTTTAGGTACTCGACTTATGATAAGAAATTTTATACGATAGTTCAAGCCCTAAGATATTAGAGACAATATTTACTATCGCAGGAATTTATTTTATACTCTGATCATGAGGCACTTCGATTCCTTAATTTTTAGAAGAAATTAAACCCTAGACACGGTAAGTGGATAGAATACATTCAAGCTTACACTTTTGTGCTAAAACACCGTGCTAGTACTGAAAATAAGGTCGCTGATGCCCTTAGCCATCGATCCATGCTCTTGAATTCTATTAGGACTGAAGTCATAGGTTTTGACAAACCGAAAGAGGAATATGAGACCTATCCCAACTTTAGTAAAATCTATTAATCTATAAAATAATGACCATCTAATTCACATAGTGAGTATACTCTTCAGGATGGCTACCTCTTTAAGGACAACAAGTTGTGTATTCCTAGGATTTTTCTTAGAGAATTTCTAGTTTGGGAAATCCATGCAGGAGGTCTAGCTAGTCATTTCAGTGGGAACAAGACCATTCTAGCAATTGAGGACCAATTCTATTGGCCAAGTATTAACAGGAACGTCACCCAGATTATGGCTAGATATTGAACTTGTGCTATTGCCAAACAGCAAGCAAAACACACTGGCCTTTATACCTCGTTACCTGTACCCAATTATCCTTGGCAAGACCTTAGTATGAATTTTGTGTTAGGATTGCCTAAGACCCAGAGGAGGCTGATTCAATCTATGTTGTAGTCGATAGATTCTTCAAGATGGCTCATTTCATACCTTGTTCTCAAGCCTTTGATGCCTCCAAGATGGCCAAACTTTTTTTAGATGAAGTGGTTAGGTTACATGACCTACCAAAAATCATTGTATCTTATAGAGTTGTTCGATTCATGAGTTACTTTTGAAAAACCCTCTGACACATGTTAGGGACTAAGCTCAAATTTGTTACTTTCTACCACCCTCAAACTGATGGCCAAACTGAAGTAGTGAACCAAATCCTTGAAAACTTGTTGAGATGTCTTATAGGTAAAAAACATTAAAAATTGAGACCTTTTGTTATCTAGAGCCGAATTTGCCTGCAACAGTTCAGTTAATAGGACCACAGGTAAGAATTCATTAAGATTGTTCATGGTTATAAGCCTAATAGACCCATAGACCTAATCCCTTTGCCCATACATGCATGAGTCTCTGAGTCAGCTGAATCATTCGCACAACATGTTAGAGATCTGCATAAGAAAATTATCAATAAGATTAATCAAAAAATAGATCTGAAAATGGTACAAAGATTGGTTGAAGGTCTTATGACCATTAGAGGCATGGTTTCAACCTACATCAGTTATCAAACTAGGATTGCTTGCTAGCTAGTTTTAGAAGTCATAGTTTACCACTAAAATTGTACAAACCAAGTCTTTTCCTATGCTTAAATGAACATTTGATTTTGATAGAAATAATCACACTTGCATATCTTGTTTGCATGTAAGGAAGCTATAATAGTGAGAATTTCTATTTAAGGGAAGGTGTTGGATAGAATTTATAGACCTAACCAAGCCCTTGGTCTCATATTTCTAAGTATACTAAATTCCATTTCTAAGATGGTTAATATTACCGGTTTTTATCACATGCATTGCACTTGAGAGGTATAGTGGTGCGGGCATCAGGATAAGACATAGGTTACTAAGCTTGTTATGGATTTTTGATTGATGTAATTAGACTTTTGATTCCTGTTAATTCATTTGAGTCCAGAGTCATTATGAATTTCTTACTTTATGTTGGTTTGACTTTAAGTCCTGTAATCAAGTTTTATCAGCATGAGTCCAGTAATTTTATTTGAGTCAAGTATGAGTCCAGTAATTTTATTTGAGTCAAGTCAAGATTTATTAAGTCAAAATGTAAGAAGTTGAAGACCCAAGACCATGAAAGACCATATTCAGTGCACTACCTCAACAGCCACATGAAATTTCAGTCAAAGTAGGTGCATCTACTCAATTAGGGCATCCTAGGGTTTTCATGAAGTCATAAAAGGAAGCAAATAAGGCCCCACATAGAATCCAGTCAAAGTAGGCGATATCTACTCAATTAGGGCATCCCAAGATTTTCATGAAGTTATCTCAGCATAAAAGGAAGCAAATAAGCCCCTATCCACCCCATCTCCTTATTTGGAAAGTCATCCCTTGATCTCTTTCCCTTATTTTAAGATGTCGTCTATCTCCTTATTTGGAAACAATATAACGTCCTTATTTTCTCTTTTTTTAATTCAAGGGTTATGGTTTATTATAAAAATCCCTCCCTCCTTGTAGAGAACAATTGATGATTAATGAAAAAGAGTCTTCTTTTTCTATTTTTTATGCTCTTGAGCATTAACACTCCATGAGGAAGAGGATGAGAGGCCTAACAAATATCAATTCCAACATCTATTCCAAGCATCACAGTCCCAAGATGCCAAGATGCTATAATCCTTTGATGAAGTCCTCCGTGCCTCCGAAGCCATCTGAAGAAAAGCCAAAACATTCGCGGGAGCATAGCTTCTTCCAAGCGCTCATCCTGAGAGCTGTGTGATCTAATTTTTTAGGACGAAGACCGTCATTGCCTGATAATCAGACCTATTCTAAGTAGTGGTTTCTCAACCCTAGAATCATGTTTTCTTTATTATTTAGTGAATCGTGTTCTACGGGAAATTACTTTACTCTTCGCATATTCATCCTTCGTTTATTCTTACTCGTTTCAAAAAGTAAAGTACCTTAAAATTTGAATATTGCTTTACGTTAATTTCTTGCACGATACATTCCACATCATATAGCACTCATGGCCTCTGAGAAAGTTTAAACTCGAGAGGCAACTAATATAAGCCTTTGTCGTTTGCTCACCCTTTCTAACAGTGCAGCCCTAGAATGATTATATATATATATATATATATATATATATATATATATATATATATATATATATATATATATATATATATATATATGTATATATATGTATGTATATATGTATGTATATATATATATATAGTATATATATATATATATATATATATATATATATATATATATATATATATATATATATACATATATATGTATATGTATGTACATATATACATATATATATGTATGTATGTACTAATACATATATATATGTATGTACTATATATATATATATGTATGTATGTACATATAATATTATATATGTATGTATGTACATATATACATATATATATGTATGTATGTACATATATATATATCTATATATGTATGTACATATATACATATATATATATATATGTATGTACATATACATATTGTTGCCGCCGGGATCCGTCCTCCGACTCGGGCGCGGTCGGTCCTCAGGGAGTGGGGTGCGGCGGACCTGCAAAACAGGAAGCCCACACGCGGGAGGACGTCGGGGTGGTCCTCCGCGGAAGGCCCTCCGACGCTCAAGTCAGTGAGGAAGGAATCGGCGATCAACCAGACAATGAGGAGGTGGATCTCTCCGGGAGACCTCTCCAGGGGGGCGGCCAATCGAAGGCTCCGGTAAGGGCAGAGCACCGACGAGCTGCCGGGAGAGGAATAACCTAGAGTTTTCGTGTGTCAAGAGTTGCGTACCTGAGGGAATCTGCCAAACTGATCTTTATAGACTGTTACCTGGGGACTTGAGCATCTTCTGGAAGGTACTGAGACTGTTACGATACGGGGGTAGACAGAATCAGGCCGTTGTGGGGCCGTTAGAATCCACGCCTTGTCTGTTAAGGGATCGACGACTGGGAGAGCCCCTCGATGTCTTGGGATCTGGGTGAGTAGACCTGGGGCGGTTACAATAGGTCTTAGGCCACGTCTTAACATGATTCCTTGCTCAGGATACCGCTTGGGTAGATTTGAGCTCTCCCACGTCAGGTTCCGCGGAGGTAGACGTCGGGGCATGGATCGCGAGGTAGCAACAGGCTACGGAAGCCCGGAGGAGGCCGAGCTAGGGAAGCCGGAAGAAGCCAAGCTAGGGAAGCCCGGAAGAAGCCGAGCTAGGGAGCCCGGAAGAAGCCGAGCTAGGGAAGCCCGGAAGAAGCCGAGCTAGGGAAGCCCGGAAGAGGCCGAGCTAGGGAGGCCCGGAAGAGACGAGCCACGGAGGCTCGGAAGAGACCGAGCTAGGGAAGCCCGGAAGGAGCCGAGCTAGGGAAGCCCGGAAGAAGCCGAGCTAGGGAAGCCCGGAAGAGGCCGAGCTAGGGAGGCCCGGAAGAGACCGAGCCACGGAGGCCCGGAAGAGGCTGAGCTAGGGAGGCCCGGAAGAGACCGAGCTAGGGAAGCCCGGAAGAAGCCGAGCCACGGAGGCCCGGAAGAGGCCAAGCTAGGGAAGCCCGAAAGGAGGGGGTCAGCCTTAGCTGTCTTGTACGGATATCAATGCAATGACGATTTTACCCCCCAACACATGCCCCCCACTCCCTAGTTCGAAGCGTAGGTTCGGGCATAGGGAGTATAAGCTCAAGTGGCGCGCCCGACGGGATGTTTTGGCTTAAACAGCCCGTGTCTTAATTAATGCGATAGGGCCATCGTACCTTTGGAGGTAAGGTTCCTCCACTAGCGACGGTTGAGATTGTGCCGTGCCGTGAATCCCGATCGATATGGGGGTTTGTCGAGGCGATTCCGGATGCCTCGAATGGGATGTTCCGCCTCTCCAGGGCGGTTTCTTGGTGGAGAAGCGAAGTGACAGCTGCCCTGTAAGTATATATACGCGCATGTGTGCGTGTTTGTGGCGTCTTCTTACCTTGTTTTCGGAAGAGCATTGGCCTCCCGTCTTCTCCAGCGTTCATCGTTTTCGCTCAGGACTTCCTTCGACCGAGATGGCGATGAGCCCCGGAGACGTAGCCTCGGAAATCGTCGCTGAAGATTTGGGGAGGATTCACCAAAGGTATGGTCTGCCCATGGATGTGGTTTTGCGGGTGCCGGGACTTGAAGATAGGGTTACCCGGGGATTGGAGTCTGGAGTATTTGTCTATGAGGACAGTTTTAAGGCGGGTTTTCGTTTTCCTCTTCACCCTTTGGTGAAAGATCATGACCCACTACAACATCTGTCCATCGATGGTGGCTCCAAATAGTTGGCGGAACATCGTCGGATTTATCTCGATGTGTCACCAGATCCAAATCGCTGCGACTCTCCCCCTTTTTCGCACCTGTTACCACCTAACCGCCGGGAGGAAATCGGAGTGGACCTCTATCGGGCCCCGGAGGTCCTTTAATGTTATTGCGGATAAGCCCTCTTCCATCAAGGGGTGGAAGAGCCAGTTTGTGATCGCGGAGGGGAACATCGGTTCCGATTTCCCTCGGCGATGGGGGGAAGTTGCAAGGGATGCGGAGACGCATCCGGCCTTATCGGCGCAGGAGGAGAGGGATCTGGATGTCCTTCGTAACGGACAGACATTCTCGGCTAACGACCTGTTATCGGAGGGAGCTCTCTTTGCAGCCGGGCTCAGCCCTTTGGATCCCCAAGGTGAGTTTCTTTTCGCGTTGCATATTTTTCTCGGTTACTGTGCTTGGGTCTGAATATGTGAACTCCGGTTTGACAGCCACAGGTTGGCGTTGTCGAGCCTCTCCAAGAGGAAGAGAGGGAAGCATCCCGGGGAAGGCAGTGGAGCGGACAGCGGTCGACCCAAGAAGAGGGGTCATACATCCGCGAGGAGCCCGCCGGGCGTTGGAGCAGTCGCTACAGAGGCGTCTGGGGTGAGAGAGGATCCTGGGAGGGCGGCCGTAGCGCCCGAACCTCTTATGTTGGAGATTTCATATAGTTCGGATGAGGCTCCGCTGGCTCATCCGACCGCGCCTCCCCTGAAGGAGGAACTCGTGACGTGTCCAGTGGAGGCGGCCGTAGTAGAGGGGCCCATTGCCCCCGCGGGTCGCCGCTGGCTCCAGCGGGAGAGGGGGAGGAGACAGCCGCAGCGGAGGAAGTTCGGGAGTTCCGCAGCAGTGAGGTTGGGCCGTCCTCGATGGGTCAAGAGGCGGTTCAGACTGAGACCTCGGGGCAGCCCGCGGAGGGGCCGCAGGTGGTGGCTACTGGAGAGGGCGCACCGGTGGAGGGAGCGCAACAAAGTGGGGGTCCCATGATCGGGGCCCCCTCGAGGAAGATTTTGGGGAGATTAGCGCTTGGGCTGGCCGAGCTATCTGAAGAGGCTCAAGCCAGGGCCCTGACGGAAGAGGCTGGGAGGCTGCAGCTACTCAGCTGGGGGTCATCCAGGCCGGTCCATCAGGTGGGGTCGGTCAACCCAGTAGCTCGGAGGCTAGCATTGACGAGGCGTTTTCCGCCATGATAAGGTCGGTCCTGCATCCGGGTGCGGGTCCATCGACGGACGAGTTTTCCGACCGGGGGTTGGTAGATGCTGCGTTCGGGCAGCAAGGTGTAGCTGAGGGTATTCATCTCCTCCCCGCCATAGATAATACGACTTTGATGAAGATGACCCGGGACTATGCTTCTAAGGTGAGTCATTTTTTCCAGCGTATCAGATGTTACCCGATGGACTCCTTTGTGGGCGCTTATTCAGTTTTTTGCCTTTGCAGGGCGTTCTACTTTCCCGGGCGATTTGCTGGCGCTTGAGTCTGGCGACAGGAGCCAGCGTCCAGGCCCGGAGGGAGAACGTCGAGCTCCAGTCGCGGCTGAAAACGTCTGAGCAGTTCGCAGAGCTCATGGACACGATGGATAGGAGCTCGAAGGCAGCCAGGGTGGCACACCAGGCTGCTGTGGACGAGGCGTTCAAGCAGAACGCAGGGTGGAGGAGTTAGAGGGACTCCTAGCGAAGAACGACGACGCGTGCTTGGAGTTGGCCAAGATCAAATCGAAACACTCCGCGGAGGTGGTGGCGATGCGGCGGGAACACGGCGAGAGTTTGAGCCGGTTGAGGAGAGAGGCCGACGACGAAAGAAAACGCCTGGCGAGAATGTTGGGCGAGGTGGAGGAGAAACTGAAAAAGCGTGATGACGAAATCGCCGAATTGAAGGAGAACGCGAGGTGGCAACAAGGAATAATGACTCGAGTGAATGGCGAGCTATCGCAAGCTCGCGGGGAGATTGAAGCCGGACGATCGAAGATCAGTCCTACAAGAGAGGGTGGAGTTGGTCGGTGCTGACAGGACGAGGGCCCGGAGTGAGGCTGAGGAGCTGGCCGGAAGGTTGGCCAGGCGAGAGGGGGGTATGTTCTTATTTCACCCCCCTTATTTTCTATTGGTTCCCTGTGATGCCGATTGTTCTTGACTTTTCCAGATGGCGAGGATGGGGTCGGAGATTCAGGCTCTCCAAAGTGCGTTCGCGTGCTCGTAATAGGAGCTCGGAGCTCGAGATACGGTCTAGCGAGCTCGAGGGGCAAAACGCCATCCTGAAGGCCCAGGCTGCTGAGGCCGAGAAACGGGCCGCCGAGGCCAACACGCAGTTCGCCATTCTTCAGGGGAGGCAAGACGCTATGAGAGTAGCTGCATTCCGTCACGGGATGGAAGAGTGCAAGCAGAGGATACTTAGCGGGCACCCGGAATGGGACCTTTCCTTTCTGAGCATCGAGGCTCCGATGACGGCGAGTCCGAAGAAGAAGAAGATGAAGATGAATATATCGATGTTTCTGACGCCGAGCTTGGCGGCGCCCCTGGTCCCAGCAAAGCCGTAGCCTCCGAGGGACAGTCACAAACCATTACAGAGGGGGTGAAAACATCAGAGAAGGGCGAGCCTAGCCGTGCACCTGCAGACGTGGCTGAGGGTACTCCCCAAGCCGGTGGGGCTCCTGGCTCTTAGGGGCCGCTCCTGTATCTTCCCCTTTTAAACATTTGACATTTTGCAGCAAGGGATTTCCTGTTTTTATCTAAGTGTTTTTCTCGCGTGACTTTGCTGTTGTCTAGTTGCCTCGATCGTGAACGACCCATGGCTCGTCAATATCCTTGGGCCATCCTTAATTTGAGACCAGGAAAATGTATTGGCTCGGGTCGATCGGTAAAATGGGCCGGTCTGGACCGACGAACAAGGTCGGTCGGTTGAGACAAGTTAGGTCGACTAGGATCGACATACGACATGGGTCGACTGTGTCCGGCGGATATCATGGTCGGCAGGGGCCGACGGACAAAAATGGGTCGGCAGGGGCCGACGGATGAGAAGGTCGGCTGGGGCCGACGGACAAGATGGGTCGGCTGGGGCCGACGGATAAAGATGGGTCGGCTGGGGCCGACGGATGAAGTAGGTTTTCGCGCTCCCTGCCATCCTGCCAGCGTTCTGCCATCCTGCAGGCAATTCGGTTTTTCTTTACTATAAGTGGAGATACGGCAGAGTGGGGGTATAAAGCTGTATCAGAGCTTTCCGGAAGGTGCTCCTTTCCCATGCAGGTCATCTCGTTGCGATGCACACAACCGTCCACTATTGGACAGTACCTTTTCAAAGGACGATTTTCTGAGCCCGCGATTTTCGAAGCGTCAGCGGACGATTTTCTGCATTTAATGACTGCGATCCGGGATCAGGAAAGGATCTCCGTACGCGTCCTGGCTCAGGCGGTGAGTTGGCGCGCAGTGGGATGCTGCGTTTATCGTGAGAGGCCATGTGGAGACGTGGGACAGGTGTTTGAATCTCGGGACTCACAGCTCTGATGGCTCGTCCCGAATCTCTTCTGTCTATAAAAAGGGAAAAGAGGCGTCTCATCTGGTTATCCCCAAAGTTTCTTTCTTGTTGGAATTCTTACCACACCCGCTCCTCTGTTGCTACGAGTGGAGGGATCGACTTTTCCTTTCATGGGCTCCTTGCCGCCGAATAGCTGGGGCGACCGGGGAGCAGCTGAGAACGGCTCGTCCTTAGGGGACGAGTCTCGGAGATCATATGGAGAGCGCACATGGAGGGGGCAGAGATCATACGGAGAGCGCACATATGCGCTTCCGTTGTGGTCTGCGGCTCCTGCTGCGGGGGTTGCGGGTCAGGAGGCGTATGGACACCCCCGTAGCACGCGCAGGCCCTCCCTCTTTCGCTGGCTTAGGTTCCCGCGCCTTCTCTGAGGGGAATCCTTGCCACGGGAGGGAGAAGATGGGAGCAACCGGGTTCGGATGGTCCCCGGTTCCCTCGACTGGGTGGTGGCCCGCGATCCAGCACTCCCTTCT